>VZSR01001482.1:419085-432456 GCA_013398615.1 Brachypodius melanocephalos | reverse complement strand
GGAATCCCCCATTTCCTGCTGCCCATCCTGGGGATCAGCCCAGCACACACGGGGGTCTCTGGCCATTCCCCCACCCACCAGCATTCCCAAAACTGGGATCCCAAAGCCCATCCATCCTTGTCTCCCTCACTCCAGCTCTGCCCAGCCCAGCCTCAGCAGCTGCTGTGACCATGAAGATTTGAAGTCTGTAAATAGGAAAGTTCCAAAGCTGACATTTATGACTTACATTGTGTGCACCCCTGAGGAAAATGATCTTCAGGATGAGGAGAAATGACCACTGCTGGCCGTGCTGCAGGTGACGAGGTCATCAAGCCAAGGGCCAAGCCTTGCTGGAATGCAAAGATCCAAGAGCTCCTTCCCTTTTCCTTCTGCCCTGTGTGGGAGCAGCTCCAAGGAGCCCTCAGGAGGATGGGAGACCCCAGCCCTGGAGACCCCCCAGCCTATCCAAGGAGGAACTCCCAGCTGGGAATGCGGCTCACATGGAATGTCCTGGATCTGGGGACACAGCTCTGTCCCTGGGCTATTCCTTCCTAGGACATTAAGGACTGTGGGCATTATGGGATGCCCAGAAAGAGGTGCCACTTCTGCTCTCACCAGGCAAAGCAGCAGGAATGGCTGGAAAAAAATCCAGATTCCAGACTGGATTCTGCTGTCAGCTCAATCAAAAAGACAAACCCTCCTGAGGAGTCCACCAGGGCAGGCAGCAGGACTGAACCTGGCAGAGCAGCAGGACGGGAGAGCAGTGGGACCGAGGCCTCCAGAGCCCACCCTGCCCCTTCCAGAGTGATCCAAGGGGGAACCGGAGGCTGCAGCCACTTCCCTGAGCTCTGAACCCCTGAGAGTGTCCCCAGCAGCACATTCCCAGTGTGGGAAGGCTCTGTGCCTCCCCCCATGGCTCCCCCAAACTCAGGTTTTGTGTTTGCTCCTTTGGAGTTCACACTCAGCCCCAAAAGAGCCCCGGATCACAGCGACAATTCCCAGCTCTTGCTGCACACAAAGGCAAAGGAGACTTCACAAACTCCACAGGCTTTGTACAAAAACCGCTTTTTTTTGCTTTTATTTCACAAAATCGGGTGGCTGCTGCAGGAATCAAACCGGCCCTATACAGAGATCAGGTGAAAAAGTGGGCACAGGGATTATTTATACAGAAACAAAACCGAGCCCAGGATCCAGGCCCTCGGCAGGATCAGCACTAGGACAGTAAAAAATAGTCTCCACCCGGATCCTGGGAATTGCTCACGCTAAAAACAACCTGAGGTTACTCTAAACTGGACTAAGGGCTGCACCAGAAATCCCACGCTCACCCCAAAGACCCTGGAGGGGAAGGAAGCCTTGGGAAGGGGAATGGGAAGGCCCCGGCCGCTCTCTGCGGTGGAGTCGGGCTGGAAGACCTGGCAAATCCTGAATTTGTAAATGGTGGAAGCGGTTCTGGAGGTTCCAGAGCTTTTGGGAGCCTCTCTCCAGCCCAACCTCAACTCCCACCTGGACAAAAGCCACCCCTGAAATCGAGGAGCAGCGTCCAGACCCTTTGGGAAATCCCAAAGGGCAGAGAACCTGAGCCACGGGCAGAAAAGGGCTTTTTGCAGGACTTTTCCCCAAGTTTTGGCAGCCTGGAGGTGCGAGAGCAGCAGCTCTGGAGTGCTCCCAGAGCTGCCTGCTGCAGCTGTTCCCTTCCCCAGCCCTCCAGCTGCACTGGGGGGTGACAGGAGCTGGCCCAGCCGTGTTTGCTGCCGCCCTGGCCGTCCAGAGGTAGTTCTGGCATTCCCATCCCAGCCATCCCAACCCAATCCCAAATTCTAGCACTTCTTCGCTACCTACTTTTTTTTTTTTTCTTCTTTTTGTTTTGTTTTCTTCATTTTAAAAAGTACAAAGTATATGCTCCAAAAAGAGGGACTAAAAATGGGGGGGTTTATTCCTCAGTTGGCTACTGCACCGAACTACTCAGGGAAGGTCCGACTACCACCTCCAAAGGCAAAGGAAAGGTAAAAACTGGAGCAAGAAAACTCCTACCATCGAGTGGTTTTATTCTGATTGACTCACTCCCGGCTTCATTCCCATGGATCAATATTTCCTGTAATAAGTTAGAGCAGCTCTGGCTGCAGCCACCAGGAATCCCTGCGGGCCCTGCACCTCCGTGCCCAGCACGCCCTGCTTCCCCTGCTCTGCTCCAAGCCCTGGTTTGGCCTCTCCTCTCGGTGCTTTGCTCTGCCCACAGACCCCGGAACGCCGAAAACCCCGGAGCAGGCACGTCCTAAAGCTCAGCTCCCGCCCTAAAACCTGGATTATTTCCCCCTGCCCGGGAGAAGGCCGAGCTGAAAGCACCAAGAGGAAGGAAACCAGCGTGGAGCTGTGCAAGGCAAGCAGGCCAAGGGGTGAGCAGGGAGGCACTCCTGGCATCCCAACCTGCGGCTTTCCCAAGGGAACGCCGAGCTCTGCCGGGCTGGGCGCGGAGCGGGGAACTCAGCGTGTGCACATCACACACACGGGGCTGGGAGGGGAGGGGACACCTCCCCAGGGAGCAGAAGGGAACTGAGGAATTCTCTTTTGGTCACCACTCGGTTGCTGTGGAAGTTCTTCCTCCTTCCTTGGCTGCTTAGGGAGCGGCTGAGGCCGGCGGGGCTCCGGCCGGGGGTGGGGTCACTCCTTCTGCGGGCGGCGCCGGGCCGGGATCTGCAGGACACAAGGGGACAGTGAGGGACAGCGAGGGACAGGGAGGGACAGCGAGGGACAGCGAGGGACAGCGAGGGACAGCGAGGGACAGCGAGGGACACCCAGAGGGGCTGGACACGGAGAAGGGACACAACGCCCGCACCCCAGTGTCCCCAGGCCATGGCAGAGTCTGTCCCAGGGGAATTCCTGCAGCCAGGACCCAGGAACGGCACCATGGCAGCTCCTGAAGCTCTGCTGCACCTTTATTTTGCTTTTCCACCACCCAGTGCTGCATGGACTCCGTGAAAGAGGAAAAAAATTCTGTATTTTTATGGACAAGATGCCGGGGATGCAGCTCAGCAGCTGGCAAATCCATGCCAAGCAACTTCCAGAGCTGGAATTGGCACCTCTCAGCTCTGTCCTGGAGCCCAAATCACGGCTCTTTTGTTTAAAACAGATGGAACAATAGGTTTGATAGAAACAGAGGCTGCTCCTCCCTCTGAAGGATGGATGTAGGTTAAAGCAGAGGAAAGGAGAGGTACAAAGAGCCAGCCTCGTGCCCAGGGAGGAGACGCTAATGGAACATGACTGACTTGTTTAGTAGGGGAGGAAAAAAGGAGAAGTTACGAGAAGGGAAGAGAGCAAACAGGAATCCAACCTGACACAGGACATTCCCAGTGGTAAAGGCTCAGGGAAAAGGATGGAAAGGGATGGAGAGCTGGAGGAGCAGAGGAACAGGAGCAAAGCCCAAACAGAAATAGCACAGGCGGAGTTTTCCCGCTGGGGCTGGGAACGCCCGTGACTCAGAGCTCACAGCAGCTCCTGCTGCTGGAGCCAAAATCAAAAGGGCTTTTCCCAAGTATTTTTTTGGGAGAGGTACTACAAGTGATGACAATTCCTGCTCATTCACACCGAGCATTTTGGGGGTGAGGATTCCTGAGCAGCAGCTGGGCCAGGCTGCAATTAATAAAAGCAAATTTATTGAGGAATTCCTGCTGGAGAATTCCTCAGTCATTCCTCCCTGTGCCAGCTTGTCTTCTGCCTTCTGGGCTTGGCCACACTCTCACACTCATTCAAACAACTCCCACACCATGGCTCCTGATCCAGCTGCTTTTTTGGCTGCCATAAATCAACTTCAATTTTAGAGGTGCAGATTTTGTACTGGGAATGTTCCTTACACAGTTCATCTTCTTCCTAATCAGAATTCCTTGCTCCAATTCCAAGTTTTCAGTAAGGAATTATTGAACTGGATCCTACTCTGACCTCCATTATTTAGGAATTCTAGTCAATTCCTGAACCCTCCACTAAGTCAGGAGAGGCTTTTGATCATCACCACCAAGCCTCTGTATCAGTATAAATAAAATAAGGGATGTTATAAATAAAATAAAGGACAATGGAATGTGCTGGGATGCCCAGAGGGCTGAGGAGCACTTAAAGCTTCCAGCGCATGCCTGGCACCACTCTGGGGCTGGCAGCATGCACAGACCCTGCTGTTCCTACAGGAAATGGGGAGTTCCCAGTGCCAGAGGAGCCCCCCAGGACCATCCCACAGGAAAGGGGGAGTTCCCAGTGCCAGAGGAGCCCCCCAGGACCATCCCACAGGAAACAGGGGGTTCCCAGTGCCAGAGGAGCCCCCCAGGACCATCCCACAGGACATAGGGGGTTCCCAGTGTCAGCCCAGAACAATCCAGGTCTGTCCCAGAGAGGGGCACTCACACATTCCGTTGGGAGCTGCCAGCGGCACACGGGGCCCGATGAGGTTCCCGGACATCGGGGCCATCCCGGGTGGAGCAGCCCCGCTCCCGGGGTGGATGCTGGTGGGCATCATGCGGCCTGGCAGGGGCTGCCCAGGGATCATGGAGCCAGGCCCTGGCATCTGACCTGCAGAGGAGGGAGAGACACCAGGTGAGGCCCTGGGAAGGGCAGGGGGGTTGTGCTCCCAGCAGTGGCAGAGCCTCGCGTCAGACACGGCTCCGTGCATGCTCCACACTCCCAGGAAACTCCCAGGAAACTCCCAGGAAACTCCCAGGAAACTCCCAGGAAACTCCCTTTTCATCCCCCAGCACAGCTCCAGGAAGGGCCAAGGGACACCTGGAATCTCTTGACAAGGGCAGTGGGAGACAGCACAGTCAAACCCAACTCTGGCACTGAAACCACAGCAGCAAGGGAATCCCAGGGAGTGCAAGTGTTGGGAGGCAAATGGAACCAGAGGAGGAGCCCTTGATGGAAAGGAGCAGCCAAGGAGTCTCATGGATGAATTTCATGGGAGAACTGAAATCATCTCGTTAAAATTGGGCTGCACAGGAATTCCTGCTGTGATTCCCTGTTTTGCTGGGAGGGAGGGAGGATTGCAAGGCTCTTCCTCACAAACCAGCTCCGAGGGAGACCTCCCTGTTCCAGCTACAACACCCAGCCTTGGGCACCTCCAGCTTGGGGCTGATGCTTTAAAACCTCCTTTGAGGGATGGTTTGGCATAATCCAATTCCATTTCCTTCATTGGAGGGACAGCGTTTTAATGAGACAGGGATGGAAATGGCTCCTTTCCCCTAACCCAGGCAAGGGGGGAAGGACCTAAGAGCCAAAGGGGCTCCAGGAGAGCTGGAGAGGGACTGGGAACAAGGGATGGAGGGACAGGACACAGGGAATGGCTTCGCTATGGGAATGGGATATTGGGAAACACCATCCAACCTCCCAAAGACTCAGAGGCTTTGTAGCAGAAGGAGAAGATATTCACAGCTATGAGGGCTGTCATTCACTGGCAAAATTAAGGTTGATCAGGGAATAAAAATGTAAAAACTGAAACAACACAGCTGTGTTGGAGAGGCCCAGGAAAGGTGGGAAGTGAGAAATTCCCAGCCTGGGAGCTGCCACCTGACAGCAGCCTCAGTAATTTGGCCATCCCTGAACACCACAGGCCTGTGAGATTCCCTCTCACTAACTGATTAATATTAAAATCCCTCTTCTGAAACACCTGAAGCTGAATCAGACTTTACTGCACACTGAGTGGCTTCACGGGAAACTCCAGCACTGGGCAAGAATTCCTTCAGGGAAAGGCTGTCAAACCTGCAGGGGCGTGAAGAGTCAAGGATGTTTTATATGCAAATCAGCCCCAGCCGAGCTAAAATCACCACTGAACACAAACTACATCTACCTTATAAAACGTTTTTTCTTCATCAATGCAAAGTGTGCCCCATCCCTGGGAGTGTCCAAGGCCAGGCTGGATAGTGGACAGTGGGAGGTGTCCCTGCCAGGGCAGGGGTGGCACTGGATGGTCCCTAAGGTCTCTTCCAACCCAAACCAACTCCAAACCCCCCAGCAATGCTCACTGGGGAGCTCCCTCCTTCCTGGACCATGGAGTGTCCTGAGCTTGTTTCCCTGGGAAACCCTGCAGGTTTAAATCCATGCTGCCACTTTGCTGAAGTTGTCCTAAGCTGGGCAGCTGCTCTGTGTGGGGCTTTGGCTGCCCGTTTTTTCCTTTCCTGACAAGGAAGGGAATTCCCTAATTTTATCTCAAGATCAGCTTAAGGAGCTGGCAGAGGAACAAGCCCATCCCATCCCAGCTCCAAAACACCCAAGCACTGAACCCAGCAGAGTGGGATTAAGCAAGGGGAAATCACCGCTGCCACCACAGCACAACCAAAGCCCTGCTTCTACAGAGATGCTTTTTTTCCAAGAGAAAGCGCTCCAAGACAGCGGCTCAAGCAGAAAATGTGGAAGTGTGACCTACATAGGGGGGAGAGCCTAGGAGCAGCAGCTGCAGGAAGAGATCCAGCCCAAAGGTTCAACACAACGAGACTGAACTGACTGAAAACCCTTCACACACGGTGGGGCTGGGCAGGTTCACCTTCCCCTGCTGCCAGGGCAGCTCACATTCCAGAGAAATGGGGGAGGAACTGCCTTTAGAGGCTCTCCAAGGTATTTATCTCCATTAAAAAGCCTCTCCCTCTATTAATTCAGCACTTGAGGAGCGCTGGGCTGATAAGCAGCCAGAGGGGTTTTGTTTTGATGCACGAGGCTTGGAGCTGCTCCAAAATCCTCCAGCACCTCTCCCTGCCCGGGCTGTGCAGGGAAAACCTGTGGGCACAGCCAGTGCTCCGTGCAGGAGGGGCCTTTGGAGGGCAGGATTCCCTGGGGATGAGCCTGCCTGGCACCCTGCTCTGCTGCTGCCACAGAACAGGCAGAGGAGAGCTCCAGGGAATGCCTGCTGCCATTCCAAGGTGCGCTCCTTCCCACCAGGAACGCCTTTCACACGCTCTGGGAACCCTGCGATGGTCTGGGTTGGAAGGGACCCTAAAGCTCATCTCATCCTGCCCCTGCCGTGGGCAGGGATATTCCAACAGCAAATCCATCCTTCCCTCCTCCTGCACCCCCCCAGCCAAGCACTGTGAATAATTAACCACAATAACTCATTTAGCCTCGTGTCTGGGGAAGGAGAGGCAGAATTTCCACTTCACTGGCACCCAGCACTTCTGCCCCTCCAGAGCTCGAGACAGAGCTGTGCCCGGGCATCACCATGCCCAGCCTCCCGGGGAGCACGTAGGATACACCACGAGTATCCCAGGAGGAGCACGAAGGATACACCACGAGTATCTCATGGGGAGCACGTAGGATACACCAGGAGTATCTGGTGAGGAACAAGTAGGTTACACCAGGAGTATCTCAGATACACCCGGAGTATCTCCTGGGGAAGCTGCTGCTGTTGCCCTCCCAGAGGAGAGGATCCAAACACCCCAGGGAGCAGCTGAGCCCCCGCAGGGGAGGGCAGGGTCACCCACAGGAGCTGTCCTGGGGTCGCTCTGGTTCACTGATTCTAGGAATTCCAGAATAGATCAGGTATTTACTCCCTTTAGTCCCTATTCCAGCCCCAAACCCCTCTTGGGTCACTCTGATTCACTGATTCTAGGAATTCCAGAATAGATCAGGTATTCTCTCCCTTTAGTCCCTATTCCAGACCCAAACCCCTCTTGCCTGGGGCAGGTTTTCAAACAGCCAAAGTGCACCAGGGAGAGCCCAGGATGGTGTCAGTGCTGCTGTGTCACCGAGCACCCTCACAGCTCCAGCCCCAAATTACACCCTGCTTACAACCCAGGGATCAGCTCCAGCCCCATCCACCATCCCTGACTTGGATTTCCTTCCATCCCACCGCTCCCTGCACCTCCCCAGCAAGCTCTGCACATCTGATGGAGAAACAGGAAGCACTGACAGCTGGAAGGGAATATTTACCTAAAGGAAGTGAACTCAAAATCCTTTTCTGTACCCAAAAAGCCCCCTGGAATCAGCACCAGTCCAATAAGGAAGCAAATAGCATCCAGCAACTTAATTTAAACCCACAAATAATGAAATGCCCAGCAGCTAAAAAGCCCCAAGCCCGAAATTCCTGACAAAGTCTTTTTTTTTTTTTTTTTGAGTATTTCAACCATTGACAGAAAATGAGGTAAAATATATCTGGGAAAAGGTTATTAAAGCTCCTCATCCAGCTGTGGTGGGAAGTGTATCCTGCCCTCCTCATTCCATTTCTGCCTTAGGTCAGAAATTATTTACCAGGTGAAAATCCCACCTGAAGGAAGAGTTATTAACGACAGTTACTAATTCCCAGCTCTCTTCCTCCAAGAATTTCCAGAAGTTTCTCGGATTCCACACCATGGGTATCACCAGAACCAGGAGTTGTCACCCCACTGATCACCAGCCCAGAGCTTGAAGAGAAATCAGTGAAGTGCCAAAAGTGGTACCACGGGAAGAAACTGGGGATTTTATTTCCTATTACAACGACAAGGTGCAGCTTTTCACAGTGAAATTGGAATCCAACTTTGTTTTCCTATCTTAAAAGTTTTAATTCCAGAGCAAAGTGGAGAGCAAAATAAGCTCAGGGAAAATGAGTTCTATGATCCAGCAGAGCCAGACACGGCCATGCCAAGGAGAAGTGGGTGACCCTTGGCTGGAGATGTTCTCCAGATGGCTCCAGCACAACCCTCCACTGGAGATGTTCTCCATCACCACGTCCAGACTGACATCTGAGCTAAAAACCGTATTTCTGGGAAAAACCTCACTTTTAACGTTAAGAGCTTGACTTTACTGCTTCTGCCCTCAAGCCCAGAGGAGCCGTGAGCAGGATTTTCTCCTTGTCTCCTCCCTCTCCAAATGCCACCTCAGATCCTTTCCTCCCTTTGCTTCCCACCATCCCTTCAGCTCTCGTCAATCACCCCCAGGACGCCGCCGCCGCGTTCTGTTCACGGTCTGCTGAGCCCACGGTGCCTCTTCCACTCCTGCTGAGGTCAGAACCTGGCTGACACCCCCAGGGAGCACCAAGGGCAGGTCTGGAGGGAAAGCTGAGCAGGAGCTGTGCAGGTATTCCCAGCCCAGCAGCTCCATGGTGTCCAAGGCCAGGCTGGAGCAACCTGGGACAGTGAAGGTGCCCCTGCCCATGGCACTGGGTGATTTTCAAGGTCCAACCCAAACCATTCCAGGAGTCCATGATCTCCTCACACTCACCAAATTTTGGGATCTCCACCAAGGAGACTGAGGGGCAGATCCACTGAGGGAACTCACAGCAAACTGAAGTTCACCAGTTTGCCATTTTCTCTCCGTGCTCTCAAGTTAGAATAACTCTACCATGCAGCCAAAGAGCTCTGGCACCCGTGGGCTTCCCAGACAATCCTAAAAACTTCCTCTGAAGAACTCAAGGAAAGGAGCCTCCTCTGCAAGATCAGCTGGGCTGTGGCTGGAGACACAGAGGGGTTTGCTCCAAACTTTGAGCAAACTCAAATTGTTCCCTTTACAAAAGCATCAAAGCAGAGAACTCAGGGGAGGTGAGGGCAGGTCCTGGTGCTGGGGAGGAGGGAATGACACAGCTCTGGATGCTGCCATGGGAGCTGGGAGTGCTGAGCCTCAGCCAGGGCTCTGCTGCCCTCACACAGGGGAGGTGCTCTGCAAAAGTCAATCTATCGACCAGCTTTAATCAAACCTGAACCAGAGATGTTCTGACTAATTAACAGACCACAATCCCTGTCCCTGCTCCGGGAGGGACTGCTGGGAATGCAGAGCCTGGCTGGCTACGAGGGGCTGGAGCAGCACAGGGCTGTGTGAGCCGAGGATGGGAACACATCAGGAGTTATCAATATAAATACAGCAATGTAAATCAGTTATCAGTTATCAATATAAATACAGCTGTTATAAATACAGCAATGCTTTCATCTTGTCCCACCCTCAGTCTCCACAGAAGGGAGAGCTGTGTACAGATGTGCCAGGACTCCCTCCTTCCCTCTGTTCTATCTGCCAGTTCTCCCTTTCCAGGTTATTCCTTCACACCCACATGAGCAGCCCTGAGCTGTGCACACCCCTCAACAGACCCCCTGAGCCAGGATGTTAAAGCTGAGTTAAAACTAGACCACGTTCTATCACGCTCCCAATCCAATTCCACCAAAAACCAAACCAGTCCCAGGGATTTTTGTCCATAGTAAACCCAGAACTTCCTGAGCCTTAAAACCAGAACGAGCCTGAGCCTCACCAGACAACCCCTTCCCTTCCTGAAGTCACCAGTACTCTGCACCTGCTGAGGGAACCCACTCTGATTACTCTGCAGATCCACTTGGATTAGATACTTCCCATTTTCCTGGTCACCTGCAAATCCTGCTGTTTTCCTGTGTCCTTCTGCTCCTTCCCAAACCAAGCACTTTTTTGTCTCGAGAGGAACACTCAGGCTCCTGCAGCTTCTTGTTGCCATATTCTATTTGGATTATGACATCTGACCTTTCCAGCTTTTTCAGCAGTTCCTATGAAAAATCTTCCCAAATATTTTTGGCCAATAACTGATCAGGTCTTCTTCTGGAGCAGGTTTTGGTGAAGCTCCTCCTTGGCTGCATCCAGTCCCACAACCAGGTTCATCATTATTTGAGTTTAAATTATTGTTTCAACAACCTTCAACAAGTAAAAGCTGCAAATTCACATCATCACCTGATCACCCCACCCTCTGGGATCAGGAATACCCACCCCTGGAGATACCCAACCCTCAGCAGGAGAGGCTGGACTGGAGACTTCCAGGTGACCCCAACCTGGTCCTGTGACCCTCCCCTGGCACCAAACACATCCAGGCAGGACACAGGAACCTCCCACAGGCAGGTCTCCTGCCAAAGGAAGTTCCTTAAGGAGTTTCCTGCCCCCGCTGCTCGTCCCAGTCCTTTCCCTTAATTTCTGTACATGGTTTGGTGTGCCATGAACTGGAGGGTTTGAGGGGTGATTGTTTTTGAAGGAGCATCTGCTCACATCACCAAGTATAAAATAAATCTAAGGAAATACAAATAACCTAAAACCATCCGGAAGTGCTTGGGGCAGCTTCATATTTCACTTTATTTTAGAGCTTCACTGTCCCAGGCAGGGGACTCCCAGCCCTGCCAGACAACCTGCTCTGGGGCTGATGAGCCTCCCAGGGGAAAAAAAAGGGTTTTCCTGTGGTTGGAAGGAACTTCTCCTGTTTGTGCCCACTGTCTCTCACCCTGGCACTGCTGGGGGGAGCCTGGCCCTCTCTCATTGCTGACTTTTGGGCTTCCCACCCTCCACAAGACACCTCCTCCCCACATGTGGAATGGGGGTGAAAGCTCCACAATGAAGCTGCAGAACAAGCAAAGCTCATCTTCCCAGCCAACTCCATCTGTCAGTGGCACCATTATAAACCAGTAAGCCAGACCACCCCAGGGCTCCCCTGGCAGCTGCTCTCCCTCTGGACTCCCTCCTCAGGGATTCAGGGCAGGAATTCCCTGCTCCCAGCTCTTACCTGGCTGAGGTGGGTGAGGAGGTGGCATCTGGTGGTGCATCATGGGGTAGGGTGGGGGCTGCTGGTGGGGCAGCAGCCCTGGGTGTGCTGGTGCCCCCAGGGGGTTCATGCCAGGCCCGCTGGGGTGCTGGTGGGGCTGCTGGGGGTTCTGGCTGTGCTGCTGCTCCATTTGCTGGCGAGCCCTTAGCTCGGCGTATTTGAGCTGCTCCATGTGGAAGTTCTGCCTCTCGGTCAGCAGCTGCTGCCTCTGCTGCTCCAGCTGTGCCAGGGACAGGACAGAAGGCACAGGAGAGTTAGGAGTGATGCATTCCAAACATGTTCCTGCCAATCAGTGGGCTGGAAGGAGGCCCTCATCCCAACCCCAAACCCAAGTCACACTGTCCCGTGGATGTTTGCAGCAGGTTCTGGGAAAGGCTCCTGAGCTCAGCTGGTTCTGTCCCAAAACCCCTCAGCAGCAGCTCCTCACTGAGCTCTGCACTGAGAACTCAGCCCTAACACAGCTCTGCAGGAAACTGGGGGCTTTTCTCTCCATCTTCTGCATGCTGGAACCAGGGAGAACAGGAATCTCAGGGGATTTTCCAGGTAAGCCTGAAGCAGAAGGTGTGTGCAGCTGCAGGAGCTCAGGGATCACAGGCAGGAGCCTCCCCCATCCTTGGAGTGCACGAACTGGATGTCACAGCAGCCAGACACCAGTGATTTGCACTATTAAGAGCTTTATGTAAAAAACCCTCAAGTCATTTAGGCCAATTAACATCAAATAGGCTACTTTGATTAATTAAGAAATCATGTACAGAGTGAGACCTGAGCAACCTGGTCTAGGGAAGGTGGCTCTGCCCTGGGTGGAACCAGATGATCCAGAAGATCCCAAACCAGACCCAAACCAGTCTGAGATCTCATGAAAAGACAAAAAAACTACAGAAAGCATTTCTTGCTCTTGGGTGTTTGTATGATGGGTCAGTGTTCTGCTGAAGGAAGTGATATTTGACTTATTTAAGGAATACTGACACATTCCCACATTATCCCTCTTGGATAACCCGAGCGGGCCTTGCGTGACCGGTTTACAAATCTTTAAGGAGTGTTCTCAGGTAGACTCCACAATTCGGCTCAAGAGCAGGTTGCCAAGGAGACCCTCACCTAGCACGAGTTCTCCAAACCCCCCGAGCTCCCCGAGCAGCCGGTGCTGGCAGGCTGGGCAGCAGGAAGGGAGCTGCACAGAGGGGGCATTGAGCAGCCCCAGCTGGGCAGAGCTGATGAATTAAACATGCTCCTGGCTGGCTCCTGCTCCTGCCTGCTGCAGGGCACACAATGGCATCTTTCACGCTGCCCTGGCTCTTTTCTCCTCGGGACACCCGGAGACGCTGAGGGAAGCACTCGATAAATCCACCGCAGCGGGGAAATGGGGCGTGTGGGGAAACATTCCCGAGGTGGCAGACAGCTGGGAGAGGAATTCCTGCAAATGACCCCAAACAAAGGCTCAGGCGACACTTCTTTATTCCTTTGAGACCCTTTTGTGGCCCTGCTTTGCTCTCTTCGTGGCACCCCATCCTGCTACAGTTCAGAAGAGTTTTTACAAGGATGCTCCAACAGCAGCCGGCACCTGAAAATTCACATTGGAGAAGGAAAACCAGGGAAAAGTTCCCTTCTACACAATCCCTGTGCTTGGGATGAGGAAAGACTGTTGGACAGAGGAAAAAAAAGGCACAAAAATGTAAGTTAACCCATGAGTTGGTGTTAAAGCTGAGCTAAGTTTAAGCCTGGGCTGCAGTGCAGAGCCTTGGTTCTGTTACAGGCTTTGTCACCACCTCAGACAACCCCAGACTGGCATTAAAACCTTTTCCAGTAACGCATTTTCCAGTGGGAATTCCATCAGTACCTTGCAGCTGCTCTCCAATCGCAGTGGTTCCTGAATGAGGCAGGAGAGAGGCTGAGAGCCTTCACCAAGGTCAGCTCCTGTC
>VZSR01001482.1:402369-418985 GCA_013398615.1 Brachypodius melanocephalos | reverse complement strand
CCCTGAACATCTCCGTGGCCTCTGCTGGACCCTCTCCTGCAGTCTCCCTACAGAAACCCACCCAGGGAATCAGCTGGAATTCAGGGGGGTGGTTCTGGGTGTCACACCTGACAATCCCCCAATACCCAACACCTCTTTCTGTGCTGTTGTAGAAGTGCTGCACCAGGAGGGGCAAGAAAAGCATTTAATGTTCACTCGTATTCACATCGGTCTCCTACAGCTTCATCTCCAGCACAGAACTTCCTTTCAGCAGGATTTCCCATGGAAAGGGTGCTCAGGCCTTGGCAGGGGCTGCCCAGGGAGCTTTGGAGTGCCCATCCCTGGAGGTGTCCAAGGAATTCCTGGAGGTGGCACTGAGTGCCCTGGGCTGGGGATTGGGCACAGCTTGGATTCAATGATCCTGGAGGGCTTTTCCAACCTCAGGGATTCAGGGACTCCTCCCTGAACAGAACCAGCAAAGCTTCAGTGCCATTAGAAATTCTGGGTCAGCAAAGCCCCCCCAACAGGGCCCTGGTTTCCCACACTCAGCACTGCTGGCAGTGCTCAGCTCAAACACAAAGAAATGTGTTTTGCCTGCAATGTAACACCCTCCAGTCTGCAGCACTGATTCCTGTCAACACTCACAATTCCCTGCTCCTTCCCTGCAAGGAAAAGCCAGGGCAGCAGCAACGACAGGCACAGTGTGCAGCGGCAGCAAGGAGGTTTTTCTGCTTTAATTATTCCACTAAATATCCACAATGACAGGTGAAGAGACCGAATTTAACCACCAGGAAGCCAAGGGGAAAATCTGTATGCACATTTTTAAAAAGGGAAATGTCATATGCCTCAAAAGGGAGGAAAAAACCCCTCCCTGTCACTAATGGAATATATCCCCCAAAGAAAGAATCTGCAGGGAACCTTTCCAAAAGAGTTGGGTCCATTTCCTGAGCTGCCAATCAAACACAGACTGAAAGGGTGGAGGATGTGGAGCAATCCAGAAATTCCTGCTGACATCCTGCTCCAAGAGGAGTCCACATCCTGTCAAACTCCATCAGCGTGATTAGGGGAAGTCTGGCTTGGAAAAGAGGTTGGTTCTCCATGGAGAGGGTGGCCAGACTCCTCAGGGATGTGGCATCAGGCCTGGCAGAGCTCAGGGAATGCCTGCACCATGCTCTTGGTCACATGGTTTAGTTTTAGGTGCTGTGAGGAGCAGGAGCTGGACCTGATGCCCTTTCCAGCCTGAGACAGAATTCCATGAATGCCAAATGGGGGTGTAATCCCATTAAATTCACCCAGAAGGGCAGATGTGGAAATGTCTGGAATTATGAATCAACGTAATGCAGCTTGAATCTCCAACCCACCCATAGTAACTGTCTATTCACAACGACCACGAGGCAGCTACACAACAGAAAAAATGAAATTAAAAACTGGCCATTCTGATAAAAATGAGATTTTGAGTCATCTTTCAAGCAGCTGGAGAGGAAGCACTTCTCCAAAGCCTCTGGCACTACATACAAAATAGATCTCTACAAATCTATTTCCTACACACGTGACACAACTCCTCGTAATTCCTGAGTAATCCAGGCCCAGACAGCTCTTCTCCATGTCCTGACCTCACTCCTCCCTTCCCCTCTCCTGAAGCTGCTGCTGCCTTTCCAGCTCAGGCAAACCCATCATCATCATCACCACAAAGCGATGCTGGCACACCTGAGCATTCCCCTTCCAGGGCTTTTCCAAGAGCCGCTCAGAGTGTCCCCAAAAACCTGAACTCTCTGCTTGGAACCCACTCCTCAGCAGGGTCAGGGTTTGGAAAGGCAGGCAGGGCTGGCTCCCTTCCCTGGGCTTCCACCCCTTGCACCCTTTCCAGGGAAGAGCTGTTCTTAGGTCAGATACAATCCCTGGGAAAAGGCCACAGAAAGGCTCAATTCCACATTCCTGCTTGGAGTAAGGATGAGGAAGCAAATCCAGGATAGCCCCAGTGTGCTGCTTATGGAATAGAGAGAACACTGGATGGAGGAGGAGAGGGCTCCAGTGCCACTGTGGGAGGAATTATGGATTCCAGCTGGAGAAGAAGGACACAAAGGAGAGGACAGGAGAGGAGCTGCTGTTTTTCCAGATGTTGGCACACAGATCTTTGCAGTGACAGATTTAATCCCAAATTCCCACTTACCGCCTCTTTCTCCCGGTCCATGATGGTTTCCAGCTCCTCAAAGTGGCGAAGTTTTATCTCCAGCTTCTTCATCTGAGTCTCCACCAGAAGGGCCACCAGGGACTTGATTTTCCTCTCCTCCACAGCTGCCAGGTGCTGGGGATGAAACACAGGGGTTGTTCTGTGACACTGGGCACAGGAAGGGGCTTGGAGGGAGGGAATCATCCAGCTCCAGCCATCCTACTCCACTTCTGGACAGAAAACAGGGAATTAGATTATAAATGTTATGCTGGCTGGGGAGATTATGAAGGTTTTAAACGAATAACAGGTGTGAAGGTTTGATACAGGAGGTGTGGAGGGTGCTCAGAGCAGTCCAGCTCTGCCTTCCCTTCCAGTGGGAATGCAAATGAGGGAGAAGGGTCTGTTCACTGGAGTCAGCTGAGGGTCACCCAAAAAGCTCCCAGCAGGACACACAGAGGAGGCTGTGACCCAGAATGACCCCAAACCAGGGAGATGGCACTGCCACGTCTTCACCATTAGAACAGATTTTTCCCAAGGAGAAGGCAAATTGGTTCTTTATAAGGATTCACTCCATCCCATTTATAGACACACATAAATAACTGCAGAGATCTGTGTGTGTATCTTTGATACATGAGCCAGCCATGGAAGTGTTTCACACCCTCAGAGTGTGACAAGTGTGGTCATGAGGCCTTTCCTCGTTTTTGTTAAAAAGCATTCTGCTGCTCGGAATGAGCACAGCCTGAGGATGCCCCCAGCATGCCCTGCTTGGGGGGCTCTGGATGCACAGGCACAGATGGGTCCAAGCCTTCCTGACACATCCAAGGGAAAGGTGAGAGCTGAGGGGAGAAGGAAAAAAGGAAAAGCCGGAGCTCATCCAGCTCATCCATCACTAAAAACCTCCCTGGAAGCCTGAATAGAACCAGAATTTCCCAAACTCATGTGGTACCGTGCCATTTGCCTCCCTGACCCACCAGCAGTGGAGGAGGGCTCAGTAAATGTGGGTAAGAGCACTCCTGAGTCTCGAAAGTGAATTTCAGATCAGGTCTGAGAGAATCAGAGTGACCCCAAGCTCATCTAACACCTCATCCCTGGGAGTTCCAAAACTGACCAAAGTGCTGCACACAAAATAATGAAACAAAGCTGAGAGAGCAGGAAATTTCATGTCAAATAACACTGTTTAGTAAAATAAACTCATTTCTGTGAAAAGTCAGAGTGAGAGAATCACCTGGTGATACAGAGTCTTCTACCAAACATTCCACTCTGTTTCACATGTGCAATTTTAATAATGAAAGGGGACGAACATCTATTCAAAGCACACAATTAGGTACAGGACAGGTCTCAAAATACACCTTGGAAAGGAAATTACCCCTGAAGGTTTTCCTAGAGAGACTCTAAGAGGCTGTTCCTCAGCCTGGCATTGGCCAGGGTTCTCTGTGGGCAAAGGACAAATCTCTGCAGCTGAGGAAAATCAGGAACACAAATCCAGTGGTAATTTGAAATGCCTGAAAAAGCCATCACTGCACCAGCCTTGAGTCATAAATGAGCAAATGATCCTAAAGGGCTTTTCCAACCTAAATGATTCTATTAAAAAAACCATGGAATGCATGAATGGTTTGGAAGGGACCTTAAAACCCATCCAGTGCCACCCCTGCCATGGCAGGGACAACTTCCACTGTCCCAGGCTGCTGGGAGAAGAACAGCTCACCCTGGGTGTCCACTGAGAGGAAAATGAGCAGAAGGCACCTAAATTCTGATGCTGTTTGTTCAGAAACCAGAACCTGTGAGAACACATTTAAATTGTTGGTCTACATGAAATAAAGAGTCTCACCCTGAACATGGATGTTCACCATTTCTCAACCAACACAACTCAACTTCTGGAAGCCATTGATCCCAAAAGAAAAAACACCAAAAAACCACCACCACAACGATAAAAAACAGGACAAAACCCCTCAAACAAGCAAAACCCCCATTTCAATCACTTGTTTTAACCCCCATCTTCACTCAGAATCCTACTGCAACATTCCTCTGATATAAAATCCTAAGGAAAACAGCTTTTCACATGAGCAGGCCTAGAGTTCATGATGAAGAGTTTAATCACTCCCTCAGACAAGACACAGACCACCCAAAGCTCTAATATTGGCTGGCTTTTTCAAGTGAGTGGGAAGAGAAATCCCTGTTGAACCTGAATTCTACTCTGAGGTGTCAAGCTCCTAATTACAATACATTATTCCCTGTAATGGAAAGCTGAAGCTCTTCCAGAACATTATTAGTGCCATAATGAAAAGTGCCATCAGCCAGGTCCCTGCTCCCCCAGCTCGTTATCTCCAGAGGAAGGGGAGCAGCAGCTCATCTTCATTTGGAGCAAGTGGCCTTCCATAAAACACAGATTAAATCTCACGTCTCCTCATATAGACACAGGTTTTCCCAGCTTGGCTGAGGAGATCTGTGAGTGTGATGAACTGAGAGTCACCCTCAGGTTCAAAGTGATGCACAAGGGAGCCACTCTGGACTCTGCACTTCACCAAAATACTCGACCTCAGCTTGGCCTGCAATTGGGATTTTAAAGGACAGGAGTTGTCTGCCATGTGGGATTTTACAGGTTTGAGAGGTAAGAACCAAAATATCCCCCATCTGCTGGGTTCAAAAGGAGGGGCTGCACAGGACAACACCCACCATCCTCACTCTGGGGGATGCAGCTGGGGAAAAGGCTAAAGTTAAAGAGTCAAAGATCAGAGGGGAAAAGTTAACAGAACACACAACACCTCATTCTATCCACGGAAATCCATCAGGAATAAACAGCAGCCATGCTTTGCTCTTGGTTTCTATAAAGCAGGTGGACCTGGAATGTGGCACTGAATCCAAGAGCGATTTAAAAACCCAAATTAAAGCTTGAATCCAAAGAAATTTGTAAAGAGAAAACAGGTTTGAAAAAGATACTCTAAAAGCAATGAAAGCAGTGTGGTTCCTGCAAGAAGGAAAGGCAAGACAACGTGCAATTAGTAATTACAGGGTGAAGAAAAGCTGATTCAACACAGCTCATTAGGGACCACACACAAACAGGAGATTAAGGGGAGACACCAACGTGCTTTTAACAGAACTCTGAACAAAACACAGAATCATTCTTTTAGTGATTTTCACATTAAGGTGTCTGTGAAAGCTGCAGTGCCAGGACTGAACACCCCTCGGTGTTTGCCCAGGGGTTTGTGTGGAGCCCTGGGGCAGCACAGGAGGCCATGGAAGGGTTTGTGCCCCTCAGCACCACGGGCAGACCCCCCCAGCAGGCAAAAGCCTTGCCAAGAAGTCACACACATTTTGGGGCTATTCCTTAGTTCATAATCACCCAGGGAGCTGCTTAATTAAAACTGTTTGTTATCTCCCTCGGGGGCTCGGGCAGGAGAAATCAAGGCAGCCCTTGTGCTCCTGTGAGGGATCAGAGGTGGAAGCTGTGGGAGCCAGGAGCACTCCAGGCACAGCTCTGCTGTCCCTGAAGCCAAGCCCAGGGTGTTGGGACAGCACCAACCTTGGCTTTGGTGGCAGCAGAGGCCAGGGCAGCAGCTGCAGCTGTGGCCACGTTTCCTTCTGAGATCTCGTGCTCCACTTTCTTCTTCCCAGCCTCGGCCTCTTTGTCTTTGCTGCCATCAACGTTCTCCTTGTTCTCCTCTGCCTCCTTTTCCTCTGCAAGACATTCCCAGCCCAGCCCGTTACGCGCCTTCCCCGCGTGCCAGGGCACCACACTAATTAGTCAGGCACTAATTAACCTGTCCTCAGTTCCAGCACTGCTCCCCAGCCAAATGCTGACAGGGGAACCCCGGTTTGAGAGGATCTGATCCAACAAATGGGGCAGCTTCAAACGCTCTTCATTTCCATCCTCTCAATCCAGCACCTGCCATCAGCTCCCCCTCTTCATTTCCAAATCAGCTCCATCAAACCCCAGTGCTCCTCATTCACATGGTGCTAAAAACCTGAATCTAAGTGGCAGGAAAAAAGGAATATACCCATTCCCATCCCTGGCAGTGCCCAAAGCCAGGCTGGACACTGGGGTTTGGAGCAGCCTGGGACAGTGGGAGGTGTCCCTGCCATGGCAGGGCTGGCACTGGATGATCCTTACAGTCCCTTCCACCCCAAACCATTCCAGGATTTTATGAGGCACAGGGGAAATGTCAGAAAGAATCTGGTTTTATGTAGATGTTGTTACTCCTCAGCCTGTCAAAATCCAGGCTCTGTTCACTTCCCAGGGAAACTGAGCTGAAATGTTAACTTCCAAGGGGAGAAGTGAGCAGAGAATCCCAGGATGGTTTGGGTTGAAGGGACCCCAAAGCCCACCCAGTGCCACCCCTCCCATGGCAGGGACACCTTCCACTGCCCCAGGCTGCTCCCAGCCCTGTCCAACCTTAAACACCACCAGCAGTTCCACTTCTTTGCATCCAAAATGATCAAATGTGGAATATGAGCAACTACCCCCCATTTCCAGGACCCACAGACACTTGGGTGCTGCAATCCCTTCCCCCATCCCCAGGGCTGGGAAGCTCAGGGAGGGATTTGGTGCCTGAGCTCTGCAGGGAGGTTCAGGTGGAATGTGCTCTGCTGAGCAGCCCCAGGTGCCAGGGGACCATTCCCAGCTGGCTTTGGGGGCTGTCCCAAGCACTCTGGAGCAGCTCTTACCTGTCTTGGGCTCTGCAGCCCCTTCACTCTCTGGCTCCTTCTCCGTGTTCCGCTCAGTTTCCCCCTCCGGGGCTTTCTCTCCTTCCTCCGGCTCACTCTCGGCTTTGCTCTCCACCTGAAGGGGATGGGGTTGGTTGGACAGTGGCAGGGAGAGAAGATATTCACTGTTCACTTTGTTCATGGCCTTCAAATGAATTCATTACCACAATGGAAGAGATTACCTTTTAATCTGTTGCTTAAACCAAATTTGACAAACAAACCCAAAATGTGAATAACAGAAAACTGGACCAAGTCCAGCGACCCAGGCCAAGCTGGGTTACTCTGTGGGTACAAAAACTCCTGAATTGAGATCACAGAATCATGGGATGGCTGGGAATATGCAGACTTCCAAGCCCTGAGTGAGTCTTCCCCATTTATCTCCTCCCAAATGTCCCTGTTTATCAGGGAGGCAGAAGAACTACCTGAAAACAGAGTGGGAAATAACCCCAAGGCTGCTCTGATCAGCCCCAGGTTGGTCTGAACTCCTCATCTGGTGAAGGAGGCAACAAGGAATATCTCCTGTTGCTGCAGACTCCAGAAAAAAACACCCTCATTTACTTACCAGGAATGTAGAAGGAATTAAATAATAAATAAATAATAATTTAAAAATTAAATTTACATATATAATTAAAACACGAATTTTATTAAAATACACATTCAACAACATTATATTAATACATAAACAAATAAAATAGTAGTATTTAAAATATTAGAATAATTTAGCAGTAATTAGACTGCTGTCCTGGAATTCCAGTTTAATCCCAGTGTGAAACACTCACTGCAGTTTGAGGTACTGCACTTTGTCTGTGGACACAGGTCATGAAAAAGCCACAGATGAGTTCTTGTGGTTGGTCATTATCAACAGGATGAAGGATCATGACAATTAGTGTTGAAATATCTGATCTTTAGAGCAGGGTGGACCACCCTCAGTACCAGGAGGACACAAACACATCCATGTCCAAGAGCCAGCCCAGAATTCCTGGGGGGAGGCTTCTCCTTGAGCAGCTCAGCTGGAGGCAGAACTGGCTGTGAAATCACTGTGGGTGTTCCAAACCCAGTGTGCTGAGAGCCTGGGGGGAAGGCACTGCCCAAACCCTGCAGGGGACACCCAGGGCACCCCAAGTCAGGATCCCCCAAAGGCTCAGCTCCAATCCCAGCTCCCACAGCATCTCCCAGCTCCTCCCAGCCCAGCCCTTTTCCCCCAGGAGCAGGAATGATCCACTGATGCCTCCAGACTCCATCACTGAGAAGCAGGTCTGTGGAGGCTGAGAACTGTCCCTATGGGGGCACAATGTCCCAATGGCCCCTGTCTCACGGGGGCCCTAAAACCCGTGAATTCAGGGCTGAAGTGCCACAAGCCTCCTGCCAGCAGACCCCAACTCACCTTCTCTGCTGGCTGCCCCTCTGCCTCTGTCTCCATCTTCTCTTCCTCAGCTCCATCTGAGAAACAACGAGGGAAGGGTTTAGAATTGTCCCCACAGCCACTCCCCACACTCACTCTCTGTTTGGGGCTTAAATAATCTGCTGTTCTCCACCAGGGACTTCCAGAAAGTGCCAGCACTGAACTGCCACAGACCAGGCTGCTCCAAGCCCTGCCCTGGGGCACTTCCATCTGCCCCCAGCCCTAAACCAGACCAGACCCACCTGGTGTTAAAGTGAGACCACCACGAGGACAGAGGAAGAAATAACGAAGATGATGATGATGAAGGAGTCACTGGATGGGTGCTGGAAGAGCTGGGAGTGCATCCCAGACACAGCCCTTGGCAATTAATTTATTGCTTTCTAAAACATTGGTTTAAAATGTTCCTGTAATGACAGCTGGTTCTGGAGATCAGGGGATAACAACCAGCCATGGAAACACCATGGAGGTGCCTGGATAGTGTCCTGGAACCCCTGGTATTTTGTGGGATTGCTTAGAAGTTCAAGAAATCTCAATTTATCCACAGCTCTGCAAGGAGGCATGGGAGGAAGCACAACCTCGTGGTCCTGGCCCAGGATTTCACAATTTAATGTACAGAGGCATTAAAGGAGCTTATTTAGATCCTGGACTGGGGTGATGCAGAACTGCTGGTGACAAGCCCTGATCCATCTCTAAGCTTCTGAAGACATCAGCTGGTGCTGGGGGTTCATTTGCAGTAATCCTCATTTTCCTGCTAATTCCTGTGTGCTACACTGAGGAAAAACAAGGTATGAAGAGTTCTTCTTGAACACCAACAGTTCTGCAGAGAAATTTTTACACAACTCCCTCCCATATATAAGAAAAACCAACTAAAATGTCTGACTGAAGGGTAGTAGTTTTCCTCATGGCCTACTTTAAGATGATAAACCCACTTATCTGAACTATCTGCCACCATAATTCAATTTAGGGAGACTGGGGGCCGTTCTTCCTCACAGGTTTTATCTCAGAGTTAGGATTTAGTGACCCAATAATGTCACAGGGAAAATCTCGATTAGATTTTGTCAGACAGCTCTTTCAAGCCTAGAAGCAGAGTTCCAAACTGAGCTTAAGAGTGTCATTCCTCCCAGGAAAGGGAAGGATTCACAAAGCAAGCCGGATTCAATCCTTTAAGAAAAAAAAACAAAAACGGGAGACAAAGTGCAGAACACTCAGAGTGTGCCCAGGTTGGTGGAACTCAACCCAAAAAAACACTGCACAGAAATACATAAATTTACATTCTTGGGTGGGAAGGATCATCGAGATCATCCCATTCCCACCCCTGCCACGGCAGGGACACCTCCCACTGTCCCAGGGTGCTCCAAGCTCCAGCCTGGCCTGGGGCAGTGCCAGGGATCCAGGGGCAGCCCCAGCTGCTCTGGCCAGGAGACCACTGCACGGACCACGGGAGCTGCTGAGGGATTGAGGCTGCTGCTGTGAAGAATTCACAGGATCCCCGAGGCTGGAAAAGCCCTCCCAGCCCATCCAGTGCACCCTGTGCCCCATCCCCACCCTGTCCCCAGCCCAGAGCACTGAGTGCCACCTCCAGGAATTCCTGGGACACCTCCAGGGATGGGCACTCCAAACCTCCCTGGGGAGTTCCAATCCCTGAGCACCCTTTCCATGGGGAAATTCCTCCTGGTGTCCACCCAGACCCTCCCCTGGCCCAGCCTGAGGCTGTTCCCTCTCCTCCTGTCCCTGTTCCCTGGGAGCAGAGCCCGACCCCCCTGGCTGTCCCCTCCTGTCAGGTGGGAATTCCAAACACACAGGACATCCCAGAGAGAAAAACTGCTTCCAATCCACTCTTCAGAGAGAATTCTCTCAAGGAAAAGCAGACAGAGCATCTCAAAGAGCTCTCAGATCCTCCCCTGTGTCAGGACACATTGATGGACACCACCCAAACCCAAGTGCTCCTTCCCATTGCCAGGGACACCCTCGGGAGAAGGGACGTGTGACACCAGGATTATTGCAAACATCCTGATTTAACCTCGCTTCCCTGGCTCTGGCTGCAGCAATGAATGTTAGGTTAAAATGAGGCTGACAGCTTCAGACAGGTTGTAGTCAATGGGTTTTGAAAAGTGTTTTCCTGCATCAGCTGCAGAGCCCTGATGAGCAGTGACAGCGTGGTGGCTGCAGCTCCCAGGGCCACCAGGTCCCACGGGTGGGACAACACACGAGGAAGGGACAACAGGGGCACTGACCCATTGGTAGTTTGGGGGGAAAATGAGTTTGCCTGGGTGGAGGCAGGTTTTTATCACAGGCTGCTCAAAGGATCCCAGGAGTCATTCAAGTTGGAAAAGACCTTCAGGATCACTGACCCCAGGCTGTGCCTGATGCCCACCTTGTCACCAGCCCAGAGCACTGAGTGCCACCTCCAGGGCTTCCTGGGACACCTCTGGATTCATCATCTCCCTGGGCAGCCCCTTCTAATATTTAACATCATTTCCATGAAGAATTCCTCAGGAAGAACCTCAAAATAGTAGAGTCTGGTAAAACTTCATCCCTAATTCCAGAATGAAAGGATCACACAAAGCCCAAAACACGCCTGACCTTCTGCACAGCCAGGACAGAATTGCCTCTGGCCCCTGGCACAGACACAAACACAACTGTACTGATTTTCCTGTGTGATCTAATGAGCTTAATGAAAATACATGCCAGAGGAATTGATCAGTTGGAGATCCACGTCCCTGGGACAAAGGGGAAGCCTTGACTTTAAGGAGAGAGCCCCTGAAATCCCTTTCCCCTGCACCAAAGATGCTCTTGAACTCTCTTCAGCAGGTTTGGTGTTGCAGGATGTGGGAATCAAGGATCACAGAATCACTAAAGCTGGAATACACCTCTGAGACCATGGAGTCCAGCCTGTGACTGATCCCCACCCTGACCCCAGCCCAGAGCTCTGAGTGCCACCTCCAGGAATTCCTGGGACATCTCCAGGGATGGGCACTCCAAACCTCCCTGGGCAGCCCCTGCCAATATTTAACACCCTTTCCATGGAGAAATTCCTGCAGATGCCCAACCTGAACCTCTCCTGGCACATCCTGAGGCCGTTCCCTCTTGTCCTGTCCCCTGCTCCCTGAATGAAAGGATATTTCTTAGGTCAGGAAGAGGCAGATGGTTGTGATCCATCATAGGACACCTCTCAGGAGGGAAAAGGCACTGGGAGATGAGGAATCATCACCTCAGCAAGCCCCTCTTTGCACCTGAATCAGCAGATATTCCGTTTCTGTGGAATTCTGTTCTGTTGTGCACATTATCTCCACAAACACTGAGCCCTTTCTCCTTACACATGAACTTTGAGCTGATTTCTGCCCAAGCCCAGTGACTTCAGACAGAACTTAAATGGACTTTGGGTCAACAAGGAAACCTGTGACACATCTCCCTGCTAAGAATTCCCTGCGTTACCAAAGAGATGCGGGAGCAGCAGATCTGGAACCTCCGCTGTGCCGAGAGGAACAAGCAAAGCTCTGCAAACAAAAGCAGAGTCACCTGCCTGAGCTTCAGCTCAGCAAACAGTTTAAGATGCCCTCCAGACATCCCAGACTCCTCTGTTTTCACTGAGGCAACACACAACCTGCCACAGTCAGGCTGGAATATTAATATTTAATGGAGAGGAAATACACGATAGCTGTGGAAATATCCCAGCTCTGGAGATGATAATGATGCTGTTATCTAAACCATCATTTACATTTCCCACAATAAATCAGGGCTGCACAGCTCTGCTCGTGCCTCACACAGCCTGGGGGCTCAGCAATGGGGGGCTCCATGGGGAGGCTGCTGGGGGAGCTGGGAAAGCCACAGCAGCTTCTGTGGGAGCCACAGGAACTCACCAGGGGAGGATTGATGGGCTCAAGCCCACCGTGGTGCAGACCAGCCCCCAGGACACACCCAAAGCTAAGCAGAACTCCAGAATCCATTGGTTTAGTTTCCATCATCTCAGAGTTCTCACCCTGGAGAGCAGGAGAGAAATCTCCCTGCCAAACACGACTAAAATAACTGTGTGTATTTGTGTGTGGTTTCCTAGAGTGTGTGGTTGGGAATGAATCAAACCCAGCCACAGGATGGTAAATTTAACCTCCACTGGCACAGTTTACAGGTGTAGGGATGCAGGGAATCAAAGCACCATTCCCTCACTCACTGGCACAGAGCAGCCCCAGCCTGAGCCCCCAGGATGGCTCTCAGTGGAAATATTGCTGGAGTAAGACCTGGAATGCTCAGGGCCCTTGGAGAAACCAGTGTCATTAACTACCTCTGCAAAGACATTAACAAAGACTTCCTAGAAATTATTAAACACCACAGGTGTGCTGGATATTCCCTTTCTCTGGGAAGAGTTGGATCCTTGCTTGCTCCCCTTGGGACATTTTCACTGACACAGCTGCAGAGCAGTGATTGTGTTCCACAGCCTGCACTGGGGCAGGACTCAGAAAAACCTTGATATTTATTGTGGGGAACTGTTTTAAAACCTTTGAGCTGATTGTCCAGAGCAGCTGTGGCTGCCCCTGGATCCCTGGCAGTGCCCAAGGCCAGGTTGGACATTGGGGTTGGAGCAGTCTGGGACAGTGGGAGGTGTCCCTGGGACAGTGGGAGGTGTCCCTGGGACAGTGGAAGGTGTCCCTGCCATGGCAGGGGTGGCACTGGGTGGGCTTTAAGGTCCTTTCGCCCAAACCTTGTTGTGACTCAATGAAAGCAGGAGACAGAGTCCACCACACTCACCACAGCATCTGAACCACTCCAGTCTCCTCGTCACTCCACCGAAGCCTCACTTTATCAACTTAAAAGGAATTATCACCAGCTTCTAAAAACCTTAACAATGGAGACTTAGAAGAGAAGATTCTTGGGTATTAACTTAAGCTCCTCCAATCTGTTCCAGTCATTTTCCCTTTTCACATTCCATATTGACTATAATTCAGTGATATTAAATACTTTTAAAATTATTACGGAGCTCTGATATAATTTGATTTTTTGAAATATGGCAACTAATGAACTTTAATTCTAGTATGGAACCTCAAGCAGATACTCTTATTTCTCCACAGCTGCATTTAAATATAAAACCAGCATTCTGTGATTCCGTTACAGAATGGACAGAGGGACAGGACACAGGGAATGGCTTTGAAGAGAAAAAGGGCAGGGTTAGACTGGATATTGAGAAGGAATTGTTCCCTGTGAGGGTGGGCAGGCCCTGGCACAGCTGTGGCCACCCCTGGATCCCTGGCAGTGCCCAAGGCCAGGCTGGATGGGGCTCACCTGGGATGGTGGAAGGTGTTCCTGCCCATGGCAGGGGTGGCACTGGATGATCCTAGAGGTCCCTTCCAGCCCAGCAGCCTTTGATTCTGTGACACTGTAACAGCCAGTGAAGTTTCATTCCCACCTGGAAGCCCAGGCAGATGTTTTCATCCCTGCACAGCTGCTCTGAGGTGCAAACCCAGCAGTGTGTGAGCACAGCCCATGGGACAATGTCTGCCAGGGACACTGGGGTCCCTGTGCCCAGCTCTGGGGGGTGGGAGGCACCACAGATTGCTGAGTGACCCAGTTCACTGGGGCTGAGCAGCTCCCCCAGGGAGAACCATCTGCTCCTGCCCTCATTTATTCCATTAGTCACAGCCCAGTACAAATCGCATTAACGCCGCCGGGGCAGGGCTGCGCCCAGCTCCCCACAATGCTCACTCACAACTAAACTGGGGGGTGGGCTCTGAGACCCCCAAACACCACTGCCAGCCACCTCAGAGCCCCCACTGCCAGCCTGGGCCCAGATTCTCCCAGACAAAGGGCCAAAAAGGGCCAACCTACAACCTGGCAATGGGGAGAACTCAGAGCAGCAAAGGAGGCACAGGAGAACACGTTCAGGACAAGAGGAAATGGCCTCAGGAGTGCCAGGGGAGGCTCAGGTGGACATCAGCAGGAATTCCTTCATGGAAAGGGTTATCCAATATTGCAAGGGGCTGCCCAGGGAGGTTCAGAGTCCCCCCCCATCCCTGGAGGTGGCACTCAGAGCTCTGGGCTGGGGACGAGGTGGGGACTGGACTCTGTGACCTTGGAGGGCTTTTCCAACTGAAACGATTCCGTGAAGCCCTTAACACCTTAACACACGTATTTGTACAGGGAAATATGGGAAAGAGGAACAAAGACTGGAAGAAAAACCTAACTTAAGCTGACCTTATTGTAAAACAACTATGAAATCAAACTCAGATGTAGTAACAAAGAGATCTGGCTTATAGCTGACTTGTAAATAAACCCCAAAGCCTTGTCCTTCCAGCAGAGCTCCAATGCCTGCTGTCAGCTCTGAGGAACAGGGAGCAGCAGATATTCCAGATGTTTCTGTTCCCTCTCCAGCACACAATGCACACCATCCCAGAGCACCGAGCTGCCTCATGGCAAGCCTGTCCCACTGAGTGCACAACTGAGATATGTGACAGAAGGGCTGAGGGGTTTGTTTGCTTCTTTTCTAATTAAAAACCATCTTGGTGATTTCGATGGCATTTTGCAATCTAATTCACTGGGTAGTTTTGCAACGGACATGAAGTGCTATAAATAGCAGCCCTCCATGGGTAGCAGCTGATAAGAGCACCAAACACAGTCCCCTGTGATGCCAGCCCACAATCTGGCACCTTGCTCGTGTCCCTGGACGGGGTGACAGCAGGTCAGCTGTGCAGTGCAGGAGCACATCCCAAACCCAGCCTCCCAGTCAGGCTCCATCACATCCTGCTCAGCCTCACCCAAAGCCAGACGTGCCTTTTCATGGCCAGTCACTAAATTCACTAAAATCACTTGTGATAAGCTGAACGGAGCAGGAGCCAACAGGGCTCAGAGGAAAATAACAGTGACAAGATAATAAATCTGTAACCAAATGAGGAGAGCATAGTCTGAGAAAGCCGTGGGGATGGAATAAACTGTGTCTGCTCCTCCTGCTGGGGAGAGCCACGAGGGGCCAACAGAGAGGGGCACCCAGGGCTTCACTTCCCAAGGGGCTGCTGTGACACTCCCGAGGAAGGAGGAACCAATTTGCACCAGCCAGGGTTTCAGAGAAGAGACTTCATAGCAGAATATTTGCTGAACACGACAGAAATGAAACCAGGGCTTGTTAACACACACCAGCAGAATTCCAGCCCAACCAGAGGCAGGACTGGATTATGACATGCCAGTCCAGCACTCCATCAGAAATTCCTCTCCTGCTGGGTCCACAGTGAGCAACACACTCAGAGCACCAGATTCACCCTAAAACCCAGTGCCCAAACCCCTCAGTTTGCTTTAACACCACAAAGGCAGCATCCTCCAGCACCCCAGCTAACCCAATATCCTGCTCTGGTATTTTTCATCAGTCCACTCTGCGCATCCCAAACAACAGCATTTTCACACAGAGAGCAAGGAAACAAACTCCTAAAACTCAAGGTCCTCCTAAATCCCTCAGTTCAGTGTCCAAGTCAACCCTGCAGCGAGCAGAACCACCCATCCCCTTCTCGCTCTCTCAGCCTCCATCTCCTGCTGGAGGTGAATCCAGGGTTTATCCTGCCTCAGAGGAGCATGGCCAGGGAAGTCCAGCTGCAGCATTCCAGGGGGATCAGACTCACCCATCTTCTCGGGCTCGTCGGGGCCGGTGCCGGCGATGCAGCTGCTCTCCAGGCCGTAGGTTGGGTCCACCTTCCCAGAGGCTCGAGCTGCCTCCTGCACTTTCTTCACGTGGGCTTCCACCAGCTCCAGGGGCACCTCCTCTCTGACCCGGGAAAACTCCTCTGGGAGACACCACACAGGAAATGAGACGTTCTGGGGCTTTTGCAGCAAATTATGTCACATTTTCTCTGATGGGTGTGCAGGTAAGCCCTGGGACAAAGGGGATTCTCAAACATCTGAGTTCCTTCCTGTCACAGGGGGGTGACTGATTTTGTCTTTCAGATGTGGTAGAGTCTCTTCCCAATTACATGAAGTTGTGTTTTATGTGGAAAAACAAGGAAAGACTTGAAAGGAACTATTTTTATCAAGTGGACACATCCAATGCCCACTCAAGACTTGAACCTTCTAGTGCAAGAGTCCCTGCCCACTGCAGGAGGTGGAACAGGAGGTCCCTTTAAGGCCCCTTCCAACTCAGTCCAGTCTGGGAATTCCAGGATCTCTGGCAAGTAACTTCACCCAGGTAAAACAGGAAAACTGCAAGATTCCCACTGAATTTCCCCAGAGCTGCACTGGTGACAGAGCTCAGAGGAACACCAACCACCAGGAGCAAACACTGCGGGAGCACTGAGGGCAGAAGGCAACACCAGCCATGCTCAGGGGCCTCTTGGAGCCACTCCAACTTCAGAGTGGTGGGGCTGGGAGGGTCTGGAATCAGCCAGGCCAAGCCCT
>VZSR01001482.1:372692-392514 GCA_013398615.1 Brachypodius melanocephalos | reverse complement strand
GCTCCCACTGCCAGAGGAATGGGATGGATGAGAGATTGGGAAGGAATTCCTGGCTGGGATGGTGGGGAGGGGCTGGGATGGAATTCCCAGAGAAGCTGTGGCTGCACCTGGATCCCCAAAAGCTGCTTTGCAACCAGGCCAAGTTTGACACCAAGACAAGGTGACCCCAACTAGACCAGTCCCACTGCCCCCATTGATCAGCACACACTGGTGTCCAAATCCAGCATTTTTCTGGTGTGAAATCTCAGGTTTTAGGACCATTTTCACAGAAACAAGCACATGGTTCAAAAGCCTTTGACCATCTTTCCTTTATCCATGGCCTTTCAAGATCACTCTGAATAACCAAACTCAAACCAGAAGATTCACTCTACAGCCTGAGACAGGATCTACAACACACAGAAATACAGAAATACAGGAGGAGAGAGGGAGGAATAACGAGGATTATTCCATTTGTACCCCTTCATGACAATTGAACACACCTTTGGAAGTTGATCACATCTTGTACCACAGAGTGCAAGAATTTGTTCCAATATTACTTAGGATAAAGTAGTTTTATTTTACCTGGATAATCACTGGTAAATACTTTTGATGTTTAAACTTTTACTGTACCACAACAACGTCCAAACATTGGCTCTGTCGTTCTCTCAGGCCCTACAGGAGTATCAGCCTCACAAACACCCAGCTGTGTCCACAGGATTGAGGCAATGGGAAGCTCCTTTACCCTGCCCATATTCCCAGGTTTTACTCACATTTCTGGAGTCTTGGACTTGTTTTTGCCATTGAAGAATTCGGGAAGCGCACGACGTTCAATCACGTGGATACTGCAACACAAACAATTCAGCTGTCAGATCCTGAACCAGCCCTGAGTCCAAGGAGGATTCCAAGCTGCAACAAATATCCTCCCTCTATAATCAGTGACTTGTCCTCAAAGTCACGTTCTGAAGCAAAACACAAAGGCTTTCAGCAGTAGGGACAAACACAGAATGGTCACACAAAGGCTAGAGAAGTAAAAGAGGGAAAGGAATTAAGGTGGGAATTAGAGGGAAATCAATATAAACAAAAACTGCTGAGGAGGAGGCAGAGTGAAGATCTCTGCTGTTTGAAATTCTCTTCCTCATTTCCCAGCCCCTGAGAATTTCAACAGAAAACGTGGGAACCACACCTAAACAAGAGTCACTTCCTCCAGCTCCCAGGCCTATTGATGAGAAAATAAAATAAAAATAAACCCAAAAAAGTGCAGCCTGGCCCAGCCCCTCTCACCAGTTGTAGTCGAACCAGGAGGCGTAGCTGGGGATGATGATGTGGTTGGTCTGCTCGGTGACATTGTCCTCCCCCGGGTCAATGGAGCGGCTCTGGTCACCCTTGTTGGGGTCCTCGTCCTCCTGGGGCACAGAGGGGACAGGGCAGAGTGAGGGGACACGGCGCGCAGAGAGACACGGAGGGGACACGGCGCACAGAGAGACACGGAGGGGACACGGCGCACAGAGAGAGACACGGAGGGGACACGGCGCACAGAGAGGGGACACGGGGCACAGAGAGGGGACACGGAGATACAGGGGACACAGCAGTAAATGAGTGAGGGGACACAGCAGTAAATGAGTGAGGGGACACGGAGCAATGACAGGACAGGAGCTTCCCCAGCCCACCCAGCTTCTGTGCCACCCCACGGGCAGGGAGAGCTTTGCCCCCTCTCTGCTGCCCCACTGAAGCCTCCTGTGAAGAGCTGCTGCTGTTCTGCAGCTCCAGATCCAGCAAATGCCAACTCCTGACCCCAAATGATCACGAGGAGGACACAGAGGAGGCAGCCAAACAGGGTCAGGACATGAGAGGAACTGCACAAAACACCTCAGGGGTTGTTTGAGCAATGTTAAAAGTAACCAAGTCCCACAGGCAGGCCCTAAGGAGTCACTGGTATCAATAATGGATCTTTATCTGGGACTGAGCTCCTCCAAAGACAACAAGGTATCACTCTGAACACATCCAGGGATCTGACAACTGTTAAAAATAGTGCCTGGCATGCCACAAATGCAATTCAATACACAAACTTCCCCTGCAGCTCTACTGAAATGATCAGGAAGCCAAAGCAGGGGTTAGATTTAGTCCTAAAACCTAAAAAAAAAAGATAAAACCTCTCATCTGAAAAATGCTTCTTGGAAAATGCTTGGCATTTGTCTCCTCATTCTCCTTTTCAATACACTAGATTTAAAAATACCAAGTAATCCCATAGAATCTGGAGAGTTTTATAATAACAAACCCTCAATCCTGTCAGTAACTGATTTAATCTTATGGATCACTTGAAAATGAACACAGGTGAAGCTACTGAAGGTGAAATTCAGATCTTGACAGGACACAGGAAATGACTTTGAAGAGAAAGAGGGCAGGGTTGGATGGGATACTGTGGAGGAATTCTTGAATTCTTCCCTGTGAGGGGCCAGGATGGAATTCCCAGAGCAGCTGTGGCTGCCCCTGGATCCCTGGCAGTGCCCAAGGTTGGACAGGGCTTGGAGCAGCCTGGGACAGTGGGAGGTGTCCCTGCCACAGCAGGGGTGGCACTGGATGATCCCTGAGGTCCCCTCCCAACCCAATCCATCTGGGGTTCTACAATCTCAGCTGTTACCCAATTTAGGAAGAAGCAGGTGCTGTTACCTTTCCTCCAGTCGCCACTGTCTCCTCATCCTGCTCATCTGAAAGGTAAAAGCATGGAGAATCACACCAATAAACTCATTTCAACACTCACCAGCCTTGCCAGCAACACAACTGGTTAACTGGAAAGAACATTTAATTTCCTTTGGAAGGGGAGGGAGAAGGGAAACAAAGTGGATCCCACATCACTGAAGCAATTGCACCTTTACCTATCCCAGCCCACAGGTAAGAACACAGAGGAAGGATAATTAGAATCTCTCAACGCTTCAGAATCCATAATTAATTACTTCCTTTCCCAGGGTCCTAGGTGACTCTTGCATAATAAGATATGGGATAAGAGTTTGTATCTCATGGCAGGGCTCAGCAAGGCTCAGGGAACCTGAGATTTACCCTGATTGCCAGTAAAACAAAAAATTCTGCTAGAAAAGAGCTTGTGTGACACATTAAAGAAATAAAAATAAAAATAGCCCGTGAGGGAACAGCCTTGCAGTGAAAAGAAGAGTTGGTACATTGGAACTCAAATATGTAGGAAATATGAAAAAAATCAACAAAATAGCAGAACTAGAGATTGCTTTTTAAACTGGGAGGTTTAGAAATATTTAAGATGTATTTTAAGGGCTGGAGGGTGAGGCTTGGTGCAGGGGTGAGGGGCTTTACCCAGGTCTGCCACGGTTCCTCCTTTCACGGGAGTGTTCTCACTGTCCTTCTTTGGGTTCACTGCAAGAACAGGGAGTGATGAGAGAGCAGCAGACAGGGAATTCTCCAGCCTGGCCTGATTTCCCTGAGCTCTGTGCAGTTCAGGAGTTCACACAGCAGCACAGGGGCCCGTCTGTCCCATTTCCCTGCATTCCCAGCTCCACACAAAGCAGGATCTGCCCAGGGTAACCCTGCACCTCCCCACCTGCCCAACACACAGCAGGGCTTTGGCAAATCCAAACCCAGCAACACCCACGTGGAGAGACTCCCAAAATAAAATAACCTGGTGTCAAGGATGCAGGAGGAGTTCTTTTTCCCAGAATTATTATTGCCCACATCAACATTTCCCTGAAAAGGACTAAAAGCACTTGAAATGTGGTACATTTTCCACTCATTTAACATTCTTCTTCTGGGGACTTGGCAGGGAAATATGTTCCCCCAGAAAACTCCATTTCCCCCAACATGAACAGGTGAAATGAAACATTTAAGCAGACTGTTGCAAATCTATTTTTAAAAGCGTCATTTATAAATGCAGTTTTGTGTTTTAAAAGGCCAAGAGGAGGTGACTCTGCTGCCCTTTTCAGCTTTTACATCCCTAACTAGACAAATTTATGGGCAGAGATCACCTGCCCCATGGCCACGGAGTATTTCAAAGATTTGACAAAATGTACACACAATTTTAATGCAGTTTAATTTTAACATTTAAAGATCCCGAAGTGCTCTCATATTTTACCATTTTTGGGCAGTACCACTTCTTCTATGTTGGGCACTGGGGTGGGATCCTCCATGTCCTTGGTGAGATCCTCCTGCTCATCCTCCTCCTTCTGCCCCCTCCTTTTCCCATAGAGAGCTGCTTGTCTGGAACAGAGCAGACACAGGGGCTCTGCCAGATGTGCCAAGAGGGTCAAACCCTCCTGAAACCACTCAGGAACAGAACCAGCCCCACATCTCCTCACAGACCCCTCGGGAGGAGGAATTCAGATTATCAATTCACTCTTGATAAAGTTCCAGGTTTGTCTTATTAGAGCCCAACAGGTCCATAAACAAGACCTGAATTTTTAGCTCTGAAGTGCCCCCTTCCATACCCACAGGTAATACCCCATAATAAAGTTTTTATTTGGGTAGAATATTGGTAGAATAAGGAATTGCACAAAGTGCTCTGGAATAATCCCTCAAGCCTATCCAGAAATATTTACAGAGCCCCAGGTCACAGAGCTCTCCCCACAAACACTCCTTGAATTTCTTCTTTTCCTCCTTTCTTTTCACTTCAAATTCCAGGCCTCCGGGAACTTGCAGACACTCACCCTTTCTTCCCTGTCTTTTTCCTGGACTCCACAGGGGTGGGGGGTGGAGAAGGGGAATGTTTCCTTTTCCTTGTGCTGGCTGCTGCTTTCCTGTCCCTCCTCTCGGGGCTCCGCACGGGCTGGGAGGGAGCAGAGCTTGGAGTTATTCCCAAATTCTCTGACTGCAGAGCTGGAGGCTGCACCCTTCCTTAACCCACCCCAAAACAGGATCCCACAGCTGCTCTGGGCACCCTGTGCCAGGGCCTGCCCACCCTCCCAGCCGGGAATTCCCAATTCCCAAACTCCATCCAGCCCTGCCCTCTGGCAGTGGAAGCCATTCCCTGTGTCCTGTCCCTCCATCCCTTGTCCCCAGTCCCTCTGCAGCTCTCCTGGAGCCCCTTCAGGGGCTCTGAGCTGTGCCATGCAGAGATAAAGGACATTTCTGTCCCTCCAGGCCCCCCTCAGCACAGAACCACTCACCTCTTCATTCTTCATGGAGATCCTCTGGCGAAAACTCACGGATTTCCTGTTCTCATCCACCTCATAATCCTCTTCATTCATCCACTCATTGAACACATCAGTGTCCAAAATCCACTTGGCGTGAACCTGCAGAACAGCAGACATCCAGAGGCTGATGCTTTGGGAAGCAGTAACTCCACGAGACCTCCCAGGATGAAGGGAGGGCACTCCCTGAGCTTTAGCAGCTCTGACTGTCCCAGCCTCTCCACTGCTTTCACACACACTCCTGGCACTGTCACCAGGCAAGACCACAGAGGATGAACAGGACTCAGTTCTCAGTTCTGCTCTTCAACCATTTTCAGGCCTCCTGCAGTGTGAGGTCAGTTCTGAGAGCTGGGGCAGCAGCTCGGGGTTACCAGTGCCCTTTGGATGCTGAAAATCACCATCAAAACCTCCTAAACACACAGATCCCCTTGGCAGGTGTGCCACAAACACCAAAAAACGAGAGAGGGTTGGCCATTCCCTGGAGAGACAAAACCACCTGTCTGGATTGAAAATATCCACCTTCCATGGCTGACTTTTACCCTCCTTACTAAATGTCAATCAATGCAAAAACAGCACAGTATAGTTTGGTTTACACAGCTGAAAAAACTTCTGGTGCTTTCTAGAAATTTATACAATTTATTATTGCTTCATTAATATTTCATACAATTCTCTCTGACTATTCCTAGTAAGGTTTGCACTCTAAAATCCTGTGTTCCAGTGAGTTCCAGGTGTTTGAACAGACTCCAAGGCGCTTCCAGCCTGGGCTGCTGTGACTGTGCAGCCCAGGAGCACACACAGAGCAGGGCCAGGGGTAACAGTGAGTGCAGGAACAACCAAAGCACTGCCAGCACCCAAATGCTCCAGCACAGGAGCTCTGGGAAGAGCTGAGCCAGACTCACCTTCCAGGGCTTCTCGGGAATCGGGGGATCCTCGATCTCCGCATCGATGTCGTTGGCATGGACCCAGGTGTCATAGCTAGAGGGGTCAGGAGAGAGCAGCTCAGCCCCCAGCACACCCAGGAATGGTTTTCCAGGAGCTCTGGCACACACAGACCCCACTGCTGGGATTGCAGGGAGCAGCTCAGCCCCCAGCACCCCCAGGAATGGTTTTCCAGGAGCTCTGGCATGTGCAGATCCCACTGTTGGCACTGCAGGGAGCAGCTCAGCCCCCAGCACCCCCAGGAATGGTTTTCCAGCAGCTCTGGCACACACAGATCCCACTGCTGGCACTGCAGGGTTTCCCACAGGGAACAATCCTGCTTTGTGCCACAGGAACTGGACACAGTGCACAGGGAGGGCACCAGGGCATTCTGATGCACTTTCAATTTAAAAACCCTCTCAGTGAAGCAGCTCCAGCTTCAAGTGCAAATCCAGAGAGATTCAGGGGGTAAAGGCAGCTCTGAGTCACCCAAGCAAACCCTGCCATTAACTCAATTCCCTTCTTTCTGCTCTGTGACTTCAAAGCAAGAGCTGCTGGATTCCTGGAAGGGAGGAAGCTGCACCTTGGCCTAGAAACCATTCATTCTTTACATTCACTCTTCCACACTATTCCCTCAAAAGTCTATTTATTAACAAACTGCACTGAACAACAGCAAAAGCCAAAGTACTTTGTAATCAACACCAGGGGCTGAGGAGCAGGGAGAGGTCAGGTGCAAGGAAAGATGTGCACACAGCATTCCTGGTTTTGTAATGGTTTTGTGTGTACCTGGTTTAAAAATACCATCACAAACTTGACTACTGATAGAAATATAAAAATATTTAAAGGCTCTTCATCTGTGTGTGATTACTGTTTGCTGTCCTCCACTGAAAGCCCCATATGAGACAGGGTTCCCAGGAATTTGGTGTGTGAACAGATTTTAGTGGCCTGAAAAAGTTAATTAAATAGAAGTCAATATTGGGTTATCAATGTTTTGATTGATCTTCCACAGCCTGGGCTCAGAAACCAGTTATTGCAAATACACTGAAGTTCCTAACAGCACAAACATTGAATTTTAACACGCTCTAACAGCTCAGGGCAGGCTGCTCAAAGGGGTGTTTAACAATCACTTGCACTCGACTGAAGACAACCCTCGGAGTGAAATCTTTTTGTCAAAGTTCAGCCAGGTGTCAGGAAGTTCTCCCTTTAAAGTTTAGGAAATGGCTCATTCCAGCTTTAAAATCTGGTTCAATTTCCAGCCAGTTCCTTGTGGCTCTGCAGAAGAACTCCTCTTCCAGCCTCACCCACCTGCCAGTGCCACAAATGGATGTGGATATTGCAGTTTTAGATCAATGGTTCACTCTTTTCAAGCTCTGCACATGGGATCAAGCTTCTTCCATCAACAAACAGTTTAAACTTAGATTTGCTTTTCCCCCCAGCTCTCTTTACCTGTCTGGAAAAAAGCCCCAGTGTACCAGCACCTGCTTGTCCTTTTTCATCACAGGTCTCAACCACTCATCTGCAAAGGGAACGAGATCCAGGTCAGATGTGGAGGGAAAAGCACAATAATTCACTTTTCCACAGTGAGTCAGAGGGAGGTTATTGCAAACCCCTCTGCTAAAGGGGTCTGACCTGGGAAGGGACCTCAAAGCTCATCCCAACCTCCCTTTGCCATGGCAGGGACACCTCCCACTGTCCCAGGGTGCTCCAAGCCCTGTCCAACCCAGCCTTGGGCACTGCCAGGGATCCAGGGGCAGCCACAGCTGCTCTGGGAATTCCGGCCTGGCCCCTCCCCACCCTTCCAGCCAGAAATCCCTTCCCAATATCCCATCCCTCCCTGCAGTTCTCAGGTACCAAACCCTGCATCCCAAACCCCAAGAACAGAGCCCAGAGAAGCGTTCCAGGAGAAATCCCTAGGATGTGAACCTGTACCTCTAATCCCTGCTGGAGTTCTGGGCTGTTCCCCACTGGAGCTCAGAGCTCTGTCCCACCCTGCTGAGAGTCTGAGACAGACACAGGGCTGCCAGAGGGACAGAGCACAAACCATTCCTGATCCCTGCAAACTGCAGGGAGCACTTCCATCTAGTGGCCAGCACGGGCCAGGGAATGTGGGAAAGGGATTTATCGATGTCTGTGCAACCTGTGGACAGTGATCCACCAGGTAATTAAATGTATTTAAGATGAAAAGAGGAAGGAATATTTTTTGCTATTTGCTGAAAGAGGCAGCTGGGAAATTGCTCTTTTTAGACCTTGTACTTGATGCAGGCAGAGTGAACTTTAACACAGGCAGGCCTCATCGAGGAGCTCTCCTTGGCACCCACACACCAGGACTGTACCAGCATTCCCTACAGAATCCCTGGACACCCAGAACTCAGAACCAGGGAATCACTGAGGTTGGAAAAGCCCTCCAAGATCACAGAGTGCAGCCATTCCCCAGCACTGCCCTATGTCCCCAAGTGCCACATCCAAAGAACTCTGAAATCCCTGCAGGGACTGGGAATTTTCCCAATTTCCAACCTAAAGCTCCCCATTATCCATAATGCAGCAAGTGTTCCTCAGGAGCAGGCTGGGAACAGCTCTGCTGAACACTTCCATAACTTCTCATGGCATTAATCACAGGACTATTCCCACTTCAAAACTGTCCCAGAACTTTACCATCATCCACTGAGGTAGGACTTGGGTACACGTGGTGGGTAGCCTTGGATTTCTCTTCAGTGACTGTTCCCTATGAGAAACATGGAAAAAGAGGAGAAACTGCATGAGAAACCCTCAACACATCACCCCAAAACTCAGCTGGTGTTCAAAAAAAATCCCATAAATGTGTAAGAGATCTATTTAACAGCACAACAAGTTGCAAATCCCATCCTTGGATGGCAGCAGGAATTAGAACAGCATTGTGGGAGTGGGATGTGGAGATGCTCTGGGATCAGGGACTGAAGGGCAGGAGTTCCCACAGCTCAGAAAAGGGACAGGGGCAGCTCTGAGCAACAGTAAAGGAGGGAGCTGGAAAATAACAGAAGTGGGAGCAGGGAGGATTTGGGATACCAGGGAGTCACAGGCACCAAGCTGCGGTAGTGGGGAGGTGACAGTAAGGGGTTAAAAAACGAAAATAACCAAGGTAGTGAGGAAGCAAAGTTAGTGGCAAGATAAAAATTCAGAGGCAGAGCAAAGGAAAGCCCAAAAAGCAGAATTAGGGACAATTTCTGTTTTCATCTCTTCACATCCCTGCAGAGACAAAGCTGCTTTAAAATCCCTTAAATCACTCACAGATACAGCGTGGAGCTCACTACAGACTTCCTTTATGAAAGGAAAATGGACTCATTCACTCTAATTTAAGCAATAACACCCATCCTGAATCAGCCAAATAGTAAGAACAACTTGTGAAAATCTGCCCAGCTGAGGCTGAGACAATGGTTCATAATCACAACACAGGAAATGCATTAAATCTGGAAAAGAAACTCTTTGGCTACAGCTGTGAATTGTCCTGATGCAAAAGCCATCAGAGGTCACATTCCAGGGTATTTCTCTCCAGACAAGTGAGAAGAATGTTCATGTTTTTAGAGGATGAAGCCATTAATCCTGTCCAAGTCATCCTTTAGCACTTGGAATTACAAGGGTGAGCTGTTGGTTCTCTGAGGCTGCCTGGGCTCTGCTCAGCACCAGAACAAAACAGTGAAATAAAGCAAAAACCAAGCACCATTTCAAGAGTGAAGCTTCCTTCTGCTGTCCCACACATCTGGAGCAGCTGCCTCACTCCCTGCCTCAGTCTCAGGTCTGGGCAAACCTGTACTGAGCAATAAATCAGCCAGGCCTGCCCCCAGCTCACCCAGAGCCACGTGGCAGCAGGTCCAGGTTTGCTTTTAGGGCATAGCCAGGATTTGTCCTCCATGGGAGGATAAAAACCACTCCACAGGTGAGCTGCTGCTGCTGCCCTGTGTCCTCTGACACCCCCAGGGCTTTCCCTCAGAGCTGAGCAGCCCTGGGTACAGCTGTGCTGTGCCACACTCACCTGGTGACGTTTGACAATGTCCTTCAGCTTGTTGGCCAGCTTCAGCTCCATGTCAGGAATGAGGTAGATGGTTGGTCTGCTCAGACAGTTGTTCTGTGAGGGAACAGCAAGTTGAACAAGGAACTAGGAGGTGATCTGTGGCAAAACTCAGAATATCCCTATTAAAATCCCGAGTGTTGGAACCCCAATGGAACCCAGACCAGGGGGTGACACAGGTCAGTGATCCCAGCTCCAGGAGCCCTGGGACAGGGACATTCCCTTCACACAGCAAAGCCTTGCCCAGGTTTTTATCATGCACTGAAACCACTGGACATGGGCAAGAGGTTCTTTTGTAATAAGAATATTGTTGCTTTTTGCTGTTCTTCCCGTTTCCATTCCTAATGGACACCTGGAAGTTATGACTACATTATACAATGAACTTGGCTTCATAGTTTGAAAAAAAAAAATCATACATTATTCCCATGCAGCAGTTAAAAAATGAACTTCACATTAGACTCCACAGAGCTGTTTAATGGGTACAGATAATAACTTGTTTGATAAAGTGAGACTAACATGTATCCTAACCTGAAAAAGGCCAGTTTAGATCAAACTGAAAGTCAGCCCAGGAATAGATGTGGACAGGACCAGTTATTCAGTCCCAAGGGTGCCACTTCTACAGGGATATGAGGCCATTTGGGCTGTTTTCTCTCTCCTTACAACAGGTTTTCCTCACCCTCTGCATATCCACAGAGGGTCCACAGAAAGATTCCGCATTTTTCAAGTGAAAATGTGAAATTGTGACTAAACTGGGTGGGAGAGGGAGGGGAGGGTCACACATTCCTACAGAAGGCCAGGATTAAATCCTTCCCTGAGTGCCCAGGGAGCGATCCCTGCCCAGGGCAGGGGTGTCTGTTTGCCCTTGCCCGAGGGGGGCTCTCTGTCCTTGCCTGCACCAGTGTTTTCTCAATGTTCATGAACATCTCCACGTTCCGATCCATCCGGGAGGGATTCTGCAGGTCAAACCTCCTCCTGTTGAGGGAAATGAATGAGAAATATTGAGAAATAAGAACTCCAGCTGCCAGCAGTCCAGAACCTTCCCTGCTCCACACAAACACTGGCTCATGGCAGGACACTTCCAGCACACTCACAACTATTTCTGCTGCACTTGGCACCCTCACCAGCAAGAAATCCACACTGAACCACATCAACAAATGCAGCTGCTTTGGGAGATGTTCAGGGAGAAAAAGGAAGGTTGACAGCGCCCACCCAATCCTGCAGCAGAGCTGTGCATGCCACCACAGTCACAGAGGGTAATTAAACACAAAACCACCATGGATTTCAATAACCAGATGAGAAAATTCATGAACGAGCTCTCACGGTTCTCTGACTTCTAGCTGCACCCATCCACCAGTCCTGGGAATCCAGAGAAGCAGCAATTCCTGCCTGGTGTGAGAACAAACCCCCCACCAGAACACAGGTACCCAACAATCCATGGCAGTGTTTTATCACCACCCTTACTGGACCCTGGTGCTTGAATTCTGTTATTTCATTGACAAACCACCACAATTATTGCAATGCCAATGGAGATTTGTCTATCAGAAACGGGGGAAGGACACAAAACCTGAGAAATCCTGCTGGGAAGCAGCACCAGAGCCCCCAGATTCCCTCTGCTGTACCCATCTGACCCCTGGACACATCTGGAACTCACAGATGGGCCAACCCAATGAGGGATTTGAATGGTGACCCCCAGAGCCTGAGGAGGGACAACCCCAGCCCCAAACCAGCCCCATAGCATGTCCAGCACCAGCTGTTCCACAGGGATTGCCACGATGGGGCTGAGCCCTGAGGGTCCAGCCTGTCCCAAAGCACAGGGCATGCTGAACACTCAGGCTGTGTCTCTCACACGTAGAACAGGACCTGGGGCATGCCTGCACCTCCAGCTTTGGGAACAGCTGCTGCTGGAGGCTGGAAAGGCTCCCTGGGGTGTGAAATCCAAAGCCCTGCACACCCAATGCAGTGGGAAAGGCAGGCATGTCCTCAAACCAGTCATTCCACAGCCAAGGACAGCTTCCCATAAACACATCCCTGTGTTAACAGCTCCCTTTCTCCAGTCCATAAATGTTCAGAGAAGGTGAAGGAAAGCAAAGCTCAGCTCCCCAAGACTTCTAGCCCCAAGCCCTGTGACCCCACTAAATCAAACATGACACCCCAGATGGGACCACCACATTCTCCAGGGATTTTCAGGAGGGAACAGCCCAGGCAGGTGGTTCTGTGGGAACACTCTGATGTGCTGGGCAGCTCTGTCAACACCCTCTGTCAGGGGGGATGTTCTGTCCTAAAGCACATTAGGACTGCCCTTCGCACTGAGGACGCAGCAAACACATCAAACCTGGCATTTTTATTGGAATCAGCCTTCGAAAGAGGAATTTATGATCTTCTTGTGTGCTTTGGAAAGTTCACCCTGATTTGCAGACATCCAGGCTGTCAGGTCACTGTTAATAAAGTATTTTACACCTATAATACTGAGGATTTTTGAGCCAAGATTGAGCCCCTTCTCCAGTGTTCAGCCATGGTTTGTATCCAAAACACCCAGAATGGCTCCGTGGGAGACAAATGCCAAATAAACACCTACAGACCTCTTGGTACCTGTGAGACAAAGGCACTCAGGGCATGACCAGAACTTTGACGTTTTTTGCTCAAAACCTGCACTGTGCATCCATGGAATGCTGTATGCCCACAGCTCCCTGCCTGCTTCAGAAACCCAGAGAAGGACAATGACACATTAACAACAGCACTTCTTCAGCTGCCCATTTGGATAAAATGGCACTAATTCCTGCTATCCTCAGCTCAAGAGACTCCCTGTGCCAGGCTGGGCCAGGTATGTCCAGCTCTCAGACATACCTATTGTGGCGAGGAAAGGGACTTCTCCTATAAGACAGATCAGTCACAAACAGGTTAAGCAGGAGCGACACAATGCAGAGCATTCAAAAATCAAATCAATCACAGGGCAGGCAAAGAGCACGGATTATTTGGCAGAGTCAGTGAGGGGGGACACGTTGCAGGCTCTAGGGCTGATCCTCGGAGTTAAGGTGCAGGATTTGTCCACTACAGCCCCCATGCACACACACCAGGCACTACCCACGCTAATCCTCAGGCAGCAGCAAGGAGGGACAGGGGAGGAGGCAGCTCCAGAAAACCAGATTTTCTTGGTAAAAATGTGGGGTAGTGAAACATTCAACTGTTCCTGAAGTTGGAACCGTTTAACTCCTGTATCTTAAAGCAAAGAGGCAGCAAGACACTCCTGATAAAGCAAACTGCAAAGAGGGCCCTGGGCCAGGTGTTGGCAAGACTGGGAGAGGAAAACCCCTGAGAGTGGGGTTTATCATGTTTATTCCTGATCTATCCCCCTCAGACAGAGCAGACATGAATATAAATAATTCCTAAAAACAACCAATCATGCCCAAACAACTTTGTTTTGCCTTTTAAGCTACTCTTGTGTGTAAAAACAACTCACTCAATTCCAGAAATGCTGTTATAGATTGGAAACATCAAATCCAAACTATTTCAATTTGTGGATGGGAGCAATCTCTGCTTAATTTTATTGATTGCTTACATTTATTGATTTTTCATCCTCCTTTTTAGCCCAACGTTCTCAAAACCAGTAATTTCAAGGCCAGGTTGGACACTGGGGCTGGGAGCAGCCTGGGACAGTGGAAGGTGTCCCTGCCATGGCAGGGGTGGCACTGGATGGGCTTTATGGGCCCTTCCAGCCCAAACCATTCCTGGATTTTATGATCCTGTGCTGCTGTTCCCTTGGGACAGGATTATAACTTCCAAACACCCAGGTTAAACCACTCCTGGGATGGTACAGGGATCTTTTTCACCCCAGTATCAACAGCTCCAGGGGCAGAGTTTCTAAGTGCTTGCACTCCTCATTTTTGGAGCAATGGAAATCTGAGCATTTATTAGAACCTGCAGTGCTTCATGCTTTCCCAGTTACAACTAAACCAAATCATCAATACAGCAACAAAGACTTACATCTCACAGATGTGAGACTCCAATTCTGGTTCATTTCCTCAGTCAGACATCAAGGAAATAAAAAGAGTCTCAAACTTGTAATTAACTCCAACTACAGGCCCAAAACCTTAAACTTGGCTAACTTCTCTTTAAATTTAGAAGTGTGGGGGTGTGTCTTAAAAAAGCTACCATCAGCAAAACAGGAAAAAATTCCCTCTTCCCATCTCCACTGCCTTGCCTGCCCGATTCTCCAGGAAGGATTAAACTTTAGGTAGTTTGCACAAGCAATTCATGTGCTTGGTCTCATGCAAAAGGTGGATAAACCACAAATAAAAACTCACCAGCCCTGTTCATTCTTATATTTGTAAGCAGCACCAAGAATGTGACACAATGTACCTCCAGCTTTGAAATCCATGAAGCACTTTGCCTGGAACCCAAAAAACAAGGAAAATCAGTTGACATTGACTTTTATGCAATCATTTTAAACAAATAGATATTGGTTAGCTGAGTTTTAGACATAGAACATATCAATGAAAAATTAATTTTCAGATGAAACACTTTTGGAGTTTGAGGTTCTCCTTTCTGAATGTTTCCTGAAGATTAAATGCATTTGGATTAAGCAGAATCCTTTGTGTTTGCAAGAACTTGATGTATCTGAAAGCTCCAAGTCCTTCCTTGTGGAGCTGTAAAAATCCAAAGCACTCTTTGAACACCTATTTCATAGTAAATTAAACCTCAAATCGTAGCTGTCAGGAAAGCAGCTCTTCATCTGTACGAGAACATCAAACCAGATCATCAGAAACGAGCAGAGTTCAGATATTCCACCTTCACCTCCCTCCCCCACAGAAAGCTGTTTGTCAGGAGCTGCACAGCCATGGTGCAGCTGCCCTGAAACACCAAATCCACCTCATTTCTTCCCTCTTCGCTTTACCAGAGCACACCTGAGCCACCCATTCCCAAAGCAGGAATTCCACAACATCCAAACAGGAGCATGAGGAGGCTGGAAGCTTTCAGGAGTCCCACCAAGTCCCTCCTCTGAAAGGTTATTGAAAACAAAACCCTGCTTCCTGCACAGAAAGCTCATTTTTTCTGATACATTTTAGTCTGGACTTGTATTTGCATCTTTCCTGATCTCTCTGGTCAGGATGGTTGTGCTTTCCTGGAAATGGAAACAGGAGGATTGGGGCAGCTGAAGGCAGGACCAGGGAGAGGGAACCCCAGCATCTCCTTTGATCATGGGTTATTTTGTGTTTCTCAGTAAATATAAAAAACTTGTACAAGGCACAAAGCAGAATTTGGGGAGCTGTTCAGAGGCCAGGCTCTGGTTACCACCAGGGGATTTCTGCTGGGAGCAGAAGGGAGACCCCCAGAAACAGCAGCATTCCTGCAGATGCACTGAGGAGTTCCTCCTGCTGGAAGCAGGACATCCAAGTGCTGTAAATTAACCTGAGCAAATTGGACCAGATTAGACCTTTGAAGCAGCGAGAACAAACACAGGAACAACATCTTTATGATGCCACTGCAACGTTTATTGCCCATTTTTAAGATAAGACAAATTGATTTAAGGCTTGGGAGCACTCCAGTGGTTTATGAACTTGTGGAATGTGGGCAGGTTTATGGTTTGTGCTGCCACATCCAAACAAAGCTCTGCCAACTTCCCTCTGTCCTTAAAGCTTCCCATTATCACCCAGGGATCAGGAGAGGTGGTGAGACCTTAATGGCACCTTGGGGTGCTTCTGGGTGCACTCTAAAGCACCAGGAGATTCACAAAATCCCAAAATGGTTTAGGTTGGAGGGACCTCAAGGTTCATTCAGTACCCCCCTGCTGTGGGCAGGGACATCTCTCACTGTCCCAGTGCTCCAAGCCTCATCCAGCCTGGCCTTGGGGATCCAGGAGCAGCCCCAGCTGCTCTGGGCACCCTGTGCCAGGGCCTGCCCACCCTCACAGGGAAAAATCGTTCTAAAATTCACCTGGGAATTGTTCTCAGAGTCACCCCAGGAGTCTGAAAAACCTTGCGGTGAAGCAGTGTGCACATCCCAGCCTCATGGAGAGGTTACAGGGGCAGAACCCCTGGGGGAAACTGCACAGAACAAAAAAAGGCACTGTCCTGTCACATGGACCCACAACCACTGGAGTTCTGCCAAGTTTTAAGGCCAACTCCAGTTTCAATCGGCTTTAACATCTTAATTGGCTATAAATGGTTCCAGCTTTGTGTATCCACCTCAAAGAGCACCAGAGGCACGAGCCCCAGTGGCAGCACACATCCTGTGGCAAAGATGAGCACACACCTCCCTGCTGATGCCACACTTACAGCTTTATGACAATTGTCCTGGCCCACAGGCCTCCCCTAAATCACCCAGCTGGCATCAGGCTGGCATCCCTGCCCTCCTCCAGATCCCTCTGTCCTTCCCTGTGCTGCATCCCCTGCCCTCCACTCACACTCTGCAGGACAGGATCCTCTGGGTGGTGGGCAGGGCTCCTGGCTGCCATTTGAAAGCAGCAGCCCTCCCAATGTTGATATTGTTACCTGTACCCCAAGGGACTGCAGAACTCTCCCAGAGCAAGCAGGTAACCGTGTGCTGCTGCAGAACCTGCCAAAGTCCTTTCTCAGCCTTGGAAACTTGACAAGTTTGGAGTTTAATCAACCAAAACACCTCATGGAGGCTTTTCTGCCTTGGAAAGTGCATTTTATTTACTCAGTTTAGGATGCACCAGTCCAGATTTGACTTAAAACTGATGAAGTACGCTGAGTTTCAGTAGAAATTAAAATCTTCCCACAGCATTGCAGAAATCCTTTCAAATACACAGAGAATAAACTGTATCACACTGAAAATCTGCACTAAGGAGGCACGTGCTACTGCAGCCCTTCCAGAGTGGGCATCAGGAAGAGCCTGGGCTGGAGCAGGGATGTCCCAAAGCCCTGGACACGTCCCAGAGGCACCGGAGCTGTGACAGCAGAGGGAGAGCCCCAATACTCACAGGAAGCTTGGTGAAGGCAGGATTGGTGACATGTTTTCCAAAGGCATCTTCCTGGAATTGCAGCAGCTGCACCACCAGCCCAGCCAATGTTTTATTGGTAGGAGCATCTGCTTGAACGTACTGCAAGACAAAAAGCACACATTTATTGAGGAGAGGCTGACTGGTGTGTGAGTGAAGGCTGACTGGGGACACCCAGCTCCCTCCAGCCCTTGGAGAACAGAGCTGTAGGATTTTGGGAAGGGGTGCAGGGGGGTTTGCACAGCAGAGGCACTAGGCACAAACATTTTCCAAGCTTTAGGCTGCAAATCTAGCACTCATCTGTGGCTCACACACAGCTCCTCAGGCCGGGTTACAGACACAGATTAACCCCTCGAGCTGATCTCAGTTCCTAATAAAGGAACAGGCTCCTGCTGCCCACACACACAGAGCTTCCTGCAGTAACCTCACAGCTGTAATCAACTCCTAATTAATCCTCAGAGCACTCCTTTGGTATAAATAGGATGTCCTGCACAGAGGGAAAAGCTGAGCCACACAAAGGCCTCGCTTTGTGAGGTTTTGGGACAATCTGAGCAGCTCCCAAGGCTCTACTTGCAATAAAATTACATTGACATTGTGAATGTAAAATCACAGCATGGAATAACAAACCCCTCCCACGCTGCTGAGGTTTTGTCACCTGTAATATTCAGTATCCACTCAGTGGATGTCACCTCCTCACTGTGCCAGACGATTTCCAAGAGGAGAACAAACATCACTTTTCCAGGTAGAACACCAAGCAATTTGAGCTACCCCAGTACCTCAGCTGGGTAACTCTCAACCTTTGCTCTTCCCTCAAATCAGATTCTTCTAAAAATCCTTCAGAAAACCCGATTTTGAGACCCAGAATCCTCAAAGTTTTAAAGCTGTGGTGCCAAACAGCAGTCAAAGTTAACTGAGCTTTGCAAAGCATCAGCTCCAAAGCCAAAGACACCACAAAGACACGGAGTGAATGGAAACAATTATAATGTCAGTGTCTGACCACCCCGAGATGTGAATTCCTCCAGCACTTGCTCAGGAGCAGACACATATCTGAGAAATTAAATCTTCGCAACTCAAAGGACACAAATTCCCATGAGGCTCCCGAGTGTCCTGTCCATAAATCCTGAACTTGAAACACGAGTCTGGAAAGAACTGAAGGCTAAAATTTCAAAGCTGCATTTCAATTTGCCCTCTTCCCGCCCCCAGGAATTCATGTTTTAATTATATCAAAATCACAGAATATCCTGACTTGGAAGGGATCCACAAACATTGCTCAGTCTGACTCCTGGCTCTGCACAGGACTTTGGACAAGGGCTGGAGTGACTGGACAAGAGGGAACAGCTTCTCAGTGCCAGAGGGCAGGGCTGGGTGGGATATTGGGAAGGAATTCCTGGCTGGGAGGGTGGGCAGGCCCTGGCACAGGGTGCCCAGAGCAGCTGTGGCTGCCCCTGCATCCCTGACAGTGTTCCAGGCCAGGTTGGACATTGGGGCTTGGAGCTGCCTGGGATAATGGGAGGTGGCCATGCTATGGCAAGGGTGGCACTGGATGATCCTTAAGGCCCCTCCCAACCCAAACAAGTCTAGGATTTTATAAACCTCCTTCAAAAAAAACCCCAAAACCAACAACAACAAGAAAACAAATGCAGAAGAGGTGGCATCCTTGCACTGACTTATTCTATTTTTTTCCCAGATATTTTCCTTCAGAGAAAAAGGAAAATTACACGAGAATACACCTTGCGAAGCCTATTCTTAGACATTTGAACTTTTCCAGGCAATCATTCCTTTTCTCACAGCTCCCATTTGTACCTCTTGCAGGAGGCACTGACAGCTGGAAGCTCTAAAGGAAGACACCACCTTCTCATCCTCCTTTGCACTGCCACTATCCTGCAGATCCTTTTAATGAGCAGCTCATTACCTTGCCCGAGGTTCCCTGAACGGTAAGGGGAAAAACCCTTCAAAAAGAAGCCCAAGACCCCCCTCCACCATTTCTGCATCCCGACGAGCAGCACAAACGGATCTTTAAGCAGTAAAACACAGCAGACAATTTCCCAATCAATTCACAGTGGGTTTGAGGGACCACAGAGGCATCAAGTCTAACAAATCTCAGGTTTTCCGCTCACGTCCACAAAATGACCCTGCAGCAAATAAAGGTTTTTAGTAGTGAATTCCAGAGGACAGAATGATGGCCTGTTCCATAAGAGGATTTCGCTCTCATGCTGAAATGCCAAAGCCTCACTGACACAGCAGAGTTTTCCAACATTTCCACAATAATTAGAAACACAAAAACATCTCCATATCTTTAAGCAGAAAATGTGTGGTCAGAAAGGAGAGTGTGAGCAGCAGCAGAGGGAATCACTCTGCAGCCAGAGCTGCACTGCAGCTGCCCTGAAAGCCTTTGTCACCGACTGGGGACAGATCCACACCCGGCTGTGATGTGGCACTGACCTCAATCACCCACATCAGCTCTGCCGTGCAGCTCTGGTGTACACACCTTCCCCCAAAACAAAGGGCATTTCAGCCTGGATCACCGCGGAAGAGAGAAGGCAAACCCACACTAAAACGCTTTGATTTGGGTTCCAAGCCTTGTTCCTTTTCAAAGGTGAGAGCACAAAAGAGCCGCAGAGAGAGAGAACCTCTCTGGATCAAATCCCAGCCGGTCACCGGGGAGGTCCTGACCGAGGACAACAGAGCTACAAAGGCCCCCAGGGCAGCCCCGGCTGTGGGGACGGAGTTGGCTGAGGGGACAGCCCCTGCCTGAGGGGACAGCCCCTGCCTGAGGGG
>VZSR01001482.1:338173-355958 GCA_013398615.1 Brachypodius melanocephalos | reverse complement strand
AGGTCTTTCCCAACCTCAGGGATCCAGGACCTCGCTGGTGCCTGGGGATGCTGCAGGTGAACCCTGGACCCCTCTGCCTGCACCCCTCTCCCCCCTCCAGCCCCGGCTCTCTGGAGCTGCAGGGAGCTGGTGCTGGCACACGCTGGAACAGGACTGCACAGGAATTGGGAGACACTGAGCTTCTCTTCGTTTTTTATTATTTTCTAGATTCCAGAGACTTACTAAAGGAATTTCCACAGCCTAAAAACTTGCTCAATAGCGTGATTGGCCGAGCCCTGGGCATTTCCCATGCAAGGGACAAGCTGGTGTACATCCACACTAACGGGCCAAGGAAAAAGGTAAGAGGTACACTGAGGGGGGGAAGGAAGCCATGGAACTGCTACTCCTGGAAGCAGCTTCCTAGAGAAAATCATAGAAGAGTTTTCATCCCACTTAAAAGTTGTGTGATAATCTTTCAAACAGGAAATATTCTCACTTCTTCCTATTTTTCCTGGTCTTCCTGTGCTTTAAAGGTGTATAAATGCAGGTGCTTTTCCTCTTTTTGTGTGGATATTTTTAAGAGACTTGATGTATCTGGCCTTTTTCAGCACAAAGACACAGAATCTGTGTTTAAAAGTGTCCTACCACCTTAGAAAATTAAGATTTAGGAACTGTATTTTAGCCTTTAGGAACTGTAGATTTGACTGTAGATTTCAGTAGAACAAATTCCGAAGCCTAAAGTGTCCAGTTGTGACCAGAAAAGAGGAGTTTCTTTGCAATGGGGGGAGGCTTCTAATAGTCCTTAAGAGCAGCTTGAAATACAGTCTCTTTGTATGTGAAATGAAGCAGAGGAATTCCAAGCCAACAGTTTTCCAGGTAGTTTGAGCTGTCACTGGGATGCCTGAGGCCCAAATCCGGGTCTGGGCTATGAACTGAGCAGGAATTCTTACCTAATGGTGCTGCATGGTCAAGGCTTTGCCCCTCCTGTCACACCAGCTCTCACTCCAGAGCTGAAAACCCTTTCCAGCTGAAGTTTAACTGTAACCTACATTCCAGGAAAAGACTCAATTCTGATGGATTAACATTTTCCAATAACATTCTGTCTAAAATTTCCCAGACAGCTTTTATTGCCACATCCTTTTTAAGCATCCCTGGATTTTAGGGGATACATTAGTAATGTTACTTTAGAGTTCTTCATTATTTGTGTTTGTTTTTCTTTCTCTTTCTCAAGCAGTAGTGCAGTTTCTCAACTTAAAATCTGGAATACCATAGCCAGTGCCTCATCCCTAAAATTTGGAATACCCCAGGCAGTGCCTCAGCACTTCAGTTTGTGTAATTGGTTCCCATTCTTGCCAGCACTTAAATAGATTAATGTGAAGAGTAACTTCAGATTGAAACAAAAAACTAAACCAGAAAAACAATAAAGGAGATAAAGGAGCCCTGGGAAAAAATGAGGCTCACAAAGATAAAACAACTCAGCAAGTGTGGACAGAAGGATAGGTGAGAACCTGGAGAGCTCTTGCTGGATGTGAACAGGGGGATGTGAGCACTTGGGTCTTCTGAGACACCTTTTATCCCAGCAGGTCTGTGCTTTCCAGGCAGAGTCCTGGGGCAGAATCCATAGCAATTCCCACCCAAGAGCCAGGTTCAGGGGCAGGAAGGCAGCCAGGCAGATGCTGGAGGCAGGAGCCTGTGCTCCAGCCTGGGGGGTGGGGCTTTCCCAGCAGATCCACTGCTGCCTTTCATCTGTGCTGCAGAAGCAGGAAAGAATTCCCTGGGCATTTCTCCCTTGGAGCGCTGTGGCATCTGCAGGGCCGGGAGCTGAGCAAGCTTTGGATTTGGAGCACTTTGAAGAGGGCAGAGTTCAGCTCTCAGCATTCTTTGCCTCTGCAGGTTTTTAGTGCTCCCTTTAGGGGCTGTGGTGCTGCAGTGCTTGTGCTGGGCTGGAGCTGGGTGCTGCCTTGCCTGGCAGCTGAGGCACTCCTGTGCTGCTTCCATTCCACTCAGGAGGCAGTTGGGAAGATGTCCTTGCTGTTGGAGAGGGGATCTGCTCCAGGGCACTCTCTGGCTGCTGCAGTGTGCAGCCCTGGGATGGAATTGTTCCTGTAATGACCTCCTGGCATTTATCCCTCAGAGCTGACATGCTGTGACACCACAGCCCGTGCTGGACCTCAGCCCTGCAGCTCCTGTGGGGCTGTGGCACCTCTGTGTCCCGCTCAGCCTTTTCCTTCAGTGCTCCTGGAATGGAGCTTCCCATGGAGGGACCAAGGCAGTGCTTTGTTCAGTTTTCTTCTGTTTCTCTTCTCTGCCTGGAGTGCAGAGATGGTTGGAGTGGGTGTGCTCTGGTGGAGGGGAGAGCTTGCCCTGGCTCACCCCGTGGCTGTCCTTGCCTTTCAGAAAGTCACTCTCCATATAAAGTGGCCGAAGAATGTGGAAGTGGAGGGCTATGGGACCAAGAAGATCGATGCGGAGCGGCAGGCGGCGGCTGCAGCGTGTCAGCTCTTCAAGGTGAGCTCTGCTGCTGCTCAGCCTGGCCAAGCTCACCCTGCAGGCTGCAGCCAGCCTGGCCTGGTCATGGAGCTCTTGCTCTTTGCCTGTGCACTCCCTTAGCTGGCTCCTCTGTTAGTCACGGGTAGAGGGTGAAATCTTGAGTCTGAAACCGTTTGAACTTAAAATCCCACTTGCTTCAGGTAGTCCCGGTCTTTGTTCCTTTTGTCCTGGACCTTAATCAGCTCCTTAGTCTCAGCCTCTGCAGGGAGTAGAGTTTCCCTCAGGTGGGTTTGCTGGTCGCTAACTCCCACTTCTGCCAGCTCAGCTGGGTGTGTTTGCAGTTGTAGGATCTTCAGAGCCTTTTGTTTCCTCTTCATCAAAGCCAGTGTGGCAATTACATGTTGTAATTTACTATTACTCTACAGTTACACTTTGTTTGGCACTTATTTATGGCTGGAAATGGGTGTGTGCAGCCAGTATCCAACAGGCACAGTAAAACTACAAAGGTCACTCTTGAAGGTGTTTTACAGCTGAGAAAAAGATGCAGTTTTATCTCCTGCTCTGCCCCTGGCTGTTCTCTGTTATCTTGAGCAAGTGAGGCTGATTTTGGAGTTTGCTGTTGATCTGTGCAGTGGGAGCAGGGATATCTCTGTGTTCAGGAGAAGATGATGTGGATGCTCTGGCAGTGAGACAGCTTTTAACTGGCTTGTAGATCAGAATGCTCTGTGAGGAAATAGCCAGCCTTCAGAAATTCAGGAGGGCAGTGTGAAACTCAGCTGCTTAAGCTGATCCTCTAATCTGTGATCAGCAAAACTGGTTTCACTCACTGACTTCATTCCACCTCACTCAGCATTCACTGGGAGTACATCCTGGTTTTATCCTCTCTAGTCCAGTTCCCCACTTTCTTTGAGACCCTGCAAATTTTCAAAGGAAGAAAAATACCCTACCGGTACATTTTCCCTGAATTTTGGAAATGGCTGAAGCGTACTTTAGAACTTAAACCAAAACCCAACCCCCTGAGACCACAGATTGAACATGCAAAGCTTTGTTTGCCAGCTAAACTGGAACCTGGCAAAAGACCCTTGTGATGGGAGGCCTTGTGTGATCACAGCTGTAGAAAGAGCTACAAATGCTGCCTTAAAAAGCCATCAGTTAAAGAAAATTAATAGTGTCTAATTAGTGCAGAGAGTGAATACAGAAGCTTTGAGTAGAGCAGTGAGCCAGGTTAACTTTGGTGTCTTATGCACAAAGTAATACAGCTTTTTCTAATATGGGACCATTAAGTACATTAAATGGCCTAAAGCTGTAACTTTGAATTTATTAAAATTAAGGCTAGAACTTATTGCAGCAGTCTGGTAATTTTGAAATGGTGTGTGCTGCACTCTGGATATGTCTGGAGCTTCCTGCAAGGTTCAGTCCTAAATGGTGATGGTAGGAGAGTTTTTAATTACTGCAGGCTTGCTTCAGAAGCTGACCGGTTAGGGACATTTTCCTGCTGCTTGTACAAATAACTGTTCTTAGGAAATGGAAGGAGAGGAACCATTCCCTGGATTCTCACCCTCTATTATCCCAGATTATGCTAGTCCAGACTAGCCTTCCCAAAAAGATGCATTTCCTGCTCTGAGGTTGGTTTCAAAACTTAAGGGTGCTAAATATAGCCAAGAGTTTGTAAACCCCCAATAAATCCTGGCCCACCCATTCTAAGGAGCTGTGTGGGGCTGAGAGCCATACCCTGGGAAGGGAGGGCAGGGACAGTTCAGAGCTCCTGAAAGTGCCTTTCCTCGCTCTGTCTGCATGGGGATGGAGGGGGCTGCTCCTGCCCTGCCATCCCCAGCAGAGCTGCAGGAGGAGTTCCCAGAGCTGCCCCGTGTCTCTCCCGCAGGGCTGGGGTTTGCTGGGCCCCCGGAACGAGCTCTTCGATGCGGCCAAGTACCGGCTGCTGGCCGACCAGCTGGGCTGTCCCGACGAGCGCTGGTGCTCCGAGGGCAAGTGGCGCTCCAAGTCCGGCCCCTCCCTCGCCGACCTGTCCACCTGCTGGCGCCGCATGGAGCCCGACGATGCCATCCAGCCCATGGAGCAGGGCAGGATGCCCAAAGCCATGAGGAGGGAGGAGCTGGAGGAAGGGGAGCTGGAGGAGGGAGAGCTGGAGGAAGGGGAGCTGGAGGAGGAGGCCATCGATGTCTCGGATTACCTGCCCATGGCACACCAGGATGCCCGGACCCCGGGCAGAGACGCCAGGTGGGTCTGGCTGGGAATGCTGAGCCAGGGCAGAGGGAAGGGAGGGTTTTCCTGGAGATGGGCCAAAGGAATAGTGGGGCAGCCTGGTCTCGTATCTGGCTGCCATCCAGGGAATCCATAGACTTCTTTCCTGCAGCTTTGCCCTCTGGAGAGACTGCTGGCAGTCTTGTTACCTGCGTGTGCCTAAAGACATTTCCATCCCCAGAAGTTGTGCATGTGCACTTACACCGGGTTTTGACCACCCTGGTTTTGAGGGCAATGTTAAATCTGCTCCTTTCCATCCCCATAGCTGCCTGCGTGACTTTATGAGCACAAATCTTGGATTTTTCGTAGGCAGCAGGAGCAAGATCTGTAAGAGATGATGGGTGATGATGGTTATTTCTGTGATGTGGTTTTTAAATTCAGAATTATTTATTAGTTAAATCTGTTTCGATCTGTTGATGCCATCTGGTTTATAGCCTTGGTGTAAAGGTTTGATCACTCTGTAGTAGGTGGATTTGCTGGGCTGGGTGGTTGTGACTGACAGATTTTAGTAGCAAGGGACAGCTGGACTCTGCCCATGCCTAGAATTACCTGGGCTTTAACTGGGCAGTTTCAGAGCTCAGTAGCACTCCTGGAGTGAGGCAGGTCTGAGCACCAGTGGGCATTTGTACACGCAACTCTCCTCATGTCCCGTGCAGCCGAGGAGGGAGTTCCATTGAAATGACAGACGACAACACCGCCATCCGTGCCCTGACGCAGTTCCCACTTCCCAAAAACCTCCTGGCCCAAGTGATTCAGATTGCAACCTCTTCCTCCACAGTCAAGGTAAGGTGCTCCCTGACCCCTTCAGGGAGGAAGCTCACAGGCTCCAGCAGAGGAATCGCTTTCTTTGCTTTCTTTGGGCAGCACAACTGGGGAGAGGAGGGAAGTTAAAACTAGGCCTAGAGAAATCAGTGTGAACAGCAAAGAAAAGACTTTCTGGTGAGAACTGAGGGAATGTTTTAATGGAGCCATGAGGAATGTTGCTCCTGAGGCCAGGGCAGAGGAGGAGCTGCTATCTGAATGAGGGAGGTATTTTCTAAGGTTTCCTTTCCCCATGTATCCGCGGCAAGCACAAGTTTGTGTTGCTGGAAGCAGTGTGTAACTTCTGTGCTGATAGAATCTTTCCACAACTCGATGATTCTTGTCTGTATCCGGTGATCCTCCTTCCTGGGATGTGTCACCCACCTCCCAGAGCTCGTGTGCTCAGCAGAAAGGAGCTGAGCTCCACCCTCAGGCTCTCGGGGTGTTCCCCACTGTTGTCTGCTCTCACTTTGTCTGCTCTCACTTTGGCTTAGACAGCACTTTGTGAGCTGGGGGATGGGGTTCAGTGCAGTAACCTTCTTCTAGTGCTCCATTTTGAAATAATCCAACAAATCCAGAAAAAAAAGCAAAACAGGATGAAAGGTCCAGAGGGGCCACATGAGGAGTGGCTGAGGTCACTGGGTTGGTTCAGCTGGAGCAGACTGAGGGCAGAGCTCAGCAGGGACTGCAGCTCCTCCCGAGGGACAGCTCCAATTTCTGCTCCCTGTGACAGAGACAGGACCCAGGGAACAGCTGGAGCTGTGCCATGGGAGGGTCAGGGAAAGGTTCTTTCCCCAGAGGGTGCTGGCACTGCCCAAGCTCCCCAGGGAATGGTCCCAGCCCCGAGGCTGCCAGAGCTCCAGGAGCCTTTGGACAGCGCTGCCAGGGATGCACAGGTGGGGTTGTTGGGGTGTCTGTGCAGGGCCAGGGAGGGGCTGGGTGGTCCCTGCAGGCCCAGGCTGTCCCCCAGAGCCTGGTGCTGTCATTCCTGCAGGAGTACATGCAGTTCCGCACCGTGGGCACCAAGACCAAGATCTGCAAGCTGACGCTGCGCTGGCCCTGCCCCATGACCTTCGCTGCCAAGGGCCGGCGCAAGGTGGAGGCGGAGAACAAGGCAGCAGCCCTGGCCTGCCAGAAGCTGAAGGTGAGTGCCCCTGCTCCTGCATCCCCTGGGGATGTGCCTGTGGATACAGGCTCCTTCTGCCTCACTCACTGGCTGTGAGCCTGGCAGGGCATGCTGGGAACTTCCTGATCTTTGATTTGTGTAATGTTTAATTAGCTAATGTTTAATAAACGTGTATTTCCACACCTTGGGATTGACAGCATGCCAGAACCACAGCAAGGGACTCAACAAGAGGGTTTTGCAGTCATGGCTGCTGTTCTCTGGTGGGTCTGTTTGGGACTTGCAGGTGTAGTATCAGGACAGGTGGTTGGTTCTGATGTGTCTGGTTCTCCAGAGTTGGAGTGAGATCATGGGTGGTTTCTTGCTGTGGTGAGAAAAGCAGGAATTGATGGATTTGGGATGGTAAGGAGTTGGCCTATCCAAACATGGGATCCAAGTGCTCTGTATCCCAGCCTGTGGTGTGAGCAGCCTCAGAGCTGATGGTGTTATTTGCCTGTTCCCTGCAGAGCCTTGGCCTGGTGGACAAGAACAACAACCCCCTGAGCCACGCCATGTACAACATGACCTCGCTGCGGGAGCTGGGCGAGAACCAGAGGAAGCCCTGCCACATCAAAGTCCCTGAGGCCACACTGCGCAAGATTGAGAACTACCTGAACCACGTAAGGCTCAGCCCCCTGAGGATCCCCTTTGCCTGATCCCATTTCACTTCAGGAACTGGATGTGGTTGAAAGCTTCCTGTCAAAATGTTGAGGGAATTCATGGTTTGATTGTTGCCGCAAAACCCGATCAGTCTCCGATGGCCTTTGGGGAAGGGAGACCCTTTCTGGGCAGCGGCCTTCCCTTTTTGGAAAACTCTTGGATTCTTAAGGTTGAATCCAAAAGTTGCTATTCATTAAAGTTCAGCAACTTTTAATCCTGTGAACATCTGGGCCAATGCTTTGATTTATGTTCTAGACGATTCCTGACCTGTTGCTCCTTGTAGTTCTTCCTGTGGGATGTGGGACTTCTGTTTTTTCTTTTGCCAAGACAGAACATTTCTGGCTTAGCCAAAAGCTTGTGTTTTGCATAAGTTATGTGTCTGGGTGGGGGTGTAACTTGATAGTTTCCAAAAGTTGTTTTTGAGGGGCTGTTGCATTGGAGAGCTGAAGTGACCGGTCTGTGCCTGTCGGTTCAGGCAGCAGCACTAATACCCCTCCCGAAATGGGGAATGCAGCAAGGAACACACAGGGGGCTGCCCAAATTAGCTCTCGCTTTAAATGACCTCAGTTCACAACGTGACTGGGTTACCTAAGATGTGAGGAGGCCTTGGCAGAGCCTCAGCCAAGCCAGACTGGCTGAGTCTGTTCCAGGCACTTGTTTCTTTCTGTCCTTCTCAGGACCGGTACTAACCTTGCTGTCCTTGCCAACTTCCTCCCCCTCTCCCAGTATCCCGTGGACATCAGGGAGTCCCGGCCCCGGATTGCCGATGACATGATGAACCTGACCAAGGAATCCGGTGCGATCAGCGACGCCATCACGGGGAAGACCTACATCCCCATGCTGGAAGCGGAGGAAGTGCGCCTTAGCCAGAACCTGCTGGCCCTCTGGAAGAGGAGAGGAGCCTCCTGGCAGGAGAGCCACCCGCTGCCAGTAGACCCTCACAAGGACACCATCCTGTCAGCCATCGAGCAGAACCCCGTGGTGGTGATAGCAGGGGACACGGGCTGCGGGAAGACCACGCGGATCCCGCAGCTGCTGCTGGAACACTACATCCTGGAGGGGCGCGGGGCGCGCTGCAACGTGGTCATCACCCAGCCCCGCCGCATCAGCGCCATCTCGGTGGCCCAGCGCGTGGCGCAGGAGCTGGGGCCCAACATGAGGAAGAACGTGGGCTACCAGGTGCGGCTGGAGAGCAAACCCCCTGCCCGGGGAGGGGCCCTGCTCTTCTGCACCGTGGGCATCCTGCTCAGGAAGCTGCAGGGCAACCCCAGCCTGGAGGGCGTCAGCCACGTCGTGGTGGACGAGGTGCACGAGCGGGACGTGAACACGGATTTCCTGCTCATCCTGCTCAAAGGCATCCAGAAGCTGAACCCTGACCTGCGCCTGGTGCTCATGAGCGCCACGGGGGACAACCAGCGCTTCTCCCACTACTTTGGGGATTGCCCCGTGGTCAAGGTGCCGGGCTTCATGTACCCGGTGAAGGAATACTACCTGGAGGAGATCCTGGCCAAGCTGGGCCGCCACCGGCACCGGCACTACGAGATCAAGGTGGGTGTGCAGCGAGGGGGAAAGCTGGGCCCCTGGGATGGGCCACTGCCTTCTGGCCTATCAGCAGGGGGAGAGTTGGGGCCTGGGACTGCTCCTGCTTCCCTGTGCTTGTTGGACACTTTTTGCTTAGCTTTAATTCCGTGCCAGTCCTCCTGAGGTGAAGTCAGCTTAGTAGAACCCCAAAGTGTTCTGATTAAATTATGCATAAAGATGACTTTGCTTTGGGGTCAAGTTGCTTTTGTCTCCCTTTAATGGGAAGTTTGATGTTTGAGTAGGCTGAGAGCTCATTGCTGTGTGTACACAGACACAGAGTTGAATGTTTGCACACCCAGGGCATGCCTGGCCCAGGACTGGGATGGTTGTGGCTTCCAGCACTGTTACATCAGTGCTCACTGTCCTGCATGACTGAATTTCCTGATTGCTGCTTTTTGCAACTGGTCTGGCCCTCTGGAAAACGCCCTCCAGACATGTGCTGTGCTCTGGGTAATCCTACACCAGTGGTGGGTCATGGAGTCACACAGTCACAGAGGTCGGCCAGCATCTCCAGACGTTTTCTGGTCCAACCAGCTGGTCTGGAGTCTGCCAGCCCATTTTTCTAGCCTGGAGTGATCCCTCCCTGTGGCTGAGCAAGTGTCTGGAGTATCAGCCACTTCTCCCAGTCCTGGATCATCAGCTTGGGGTATCCCATTGCCTCCAGGGCATTCTTCCTGTTTCTGTTGTGGCAGGGATTTTGTCTGAGCTTTAATGGTCTGTTCCAAATTCCTGAGAGCTACAGAACCTGCTGCTCCGAGCCTGATGGATTTGAACTCCCAGGTGCACGTGGCAGTTTTGCGCACAAAAACCTCGTGGGAATTCTGTTACTTGTGAGGTGCTGTTCAGCAGAGGTGCAAAGATCTGGACAGTGGGATGGGACTGTGCATTCTCTGCACAGCAGGGAAACTGGCAGCAGCTGTGACCAGAGCAGGTTCCAGATGGAGCCCAGAGCAGGCTCCTGGCTCCAAGTCCTGGGCAGGCTGTCCAAGGGCAGGAATTTGCTGCCTGCAGAAGGTGCTTTGGAGTGCCCCAGTGCTGTGCTGACACTCCCTGACCCCCCTGTCCTGTTCCACCCAGCAATCCGACGATGAGTGCGTCCTTGACCTGGACCTGATCACCGACCTCGTGCTGCAGATCGATGCCCACGGAGAGCCAGGTGGGTCCTGCCTCGCCCTCAGCTCTTCCTTCTGCTGGGGGGACAGAAAGGGAACCCCTCTAGAACCTCCGCAGAGACACCACAACACTGAGCCTCTCCTGCAAGGGCTCCTTGAATTCCTGCTGATCCAAATGGTCTGGAGCCATGTGGCACAAGCAAATTCTGAGTCTTGCTAAGACAGGGTTTGACTCCTCGGTGTCCGGGGCAGCTGTTCCAGGACTTGTCTGTGCTCCAGCACTGGCAGCCTTGTGCTGCACAATTACCTTTTGTATTGGAGCCCCATGCCTGTCAAATACCCTTGCCTGGAAGGTGTAGTGTTTGGGAAGAAGGCAGGACTTTCAGGTGACTTCCAAGAGATTTGAGTGCTTCCAAGCTCGTGGGTATTCACTGTCAAACTCCAGGTAGCCTGGTTGCTTTCTGCCCTGGAAATGTGTCTCCTGCTGGGGAAAAGCACTTGGATTTCGAGGCTGTGTGTTCTTAACTCCCAGTGTGTTCCAGGTGGGATCCTGTGCTTCCTCCCTGGCTGGCAGGAGATCAAAGGGGTGCAGCAGCGGCTGCTGGAGATGCTGGGCTCGCAGAACAGCCGCTACCTCGTCTTGCCAGGTGAGAGGGCAGGGCCAGCTCCTTCTTCCCAGGACTCAGGAGAATCTGGCACAAATGGCTTGATGTGCCCCTTCAGCTTTGCTCTGGTACAGAGCTGGTGAGCTTTGATGTCCCAGCTGTGTAATGGTGTGTGGTAAGTGTGAGTAGCTCCTCCTAGCAGAGGCTGAGTAACTCCTGTGTGTGATCAAAGAGAGTGGCTTCCCATTTGCCTCCAGCAGTTTGAAATTGGGCAAGGGGAAAGCAGCTCAGTTCTGCAGTGCTGTAGCTGCATGCTGAGCCTGCACAGAAAAGATCTCAAGACCTGTTCTGTGGGATGCAGGTGGACTCCGGAGCTCAGCTTTGATCAGTGAATTTAACATTCCTTGCCCCAGGAGGAAATTTAAAACAAAAGCCAGTTTCGTTCTGCAAAGCTCTTAAGGGTTTTGGCATTTTTTGTTTGCTTTTTAGCAGCTCTGCCTATTCAGTGTCAAACCAGGCCAGGCAGGAGCAGAGCTTTGAGCAGCTGGGCTGTTAATAAGTGAAGGTGTAGTTTGATGGAAAGTGCCTGCTCTCCTCTGCCGGGAATTCCTGTGCAGCACTGAGCTGTGGCAGGACAAAGCTGGGATACAGGACACACGGGGGCCTCACTGAGAACAAATCTGACAGAGTGGGCTCATGGGGCAGTGAGAATTCCTATTCTCTTGCCCCGAGGGACTTTTGAGGAGGGGCAGCTGCAGAACTGGACTGTGAGAGGGAGTGAGATTTCTGCCAGAGATATTCCTGGGGTGCCACCAGGCTGTGGAACAGGAGATGAGCAGAGCTCCTGCTGCTGCTGAGCCACAGGTTGAAGCAACTGAAATGAGGCCTTCCCAAATAACTTGTGGAAATTTTTTCCTGGGGTGTGGCTGGCAGGAAGCTGCTGGCTGTGACCACTGGCAGCTGGTGTCCCCATTTCTGCCCCCCATTTCTGGAAGCGGGAGGTGACTCTGGTTTGATTTCCCAGTGCACTCCAATATCCCCATGATGGACCAGCAGAACATCTTCCAGAGGCCTCCACCAGGTGTCAGGAAGATCGTCCTGGCCACCAACATCGCAGAGACCTCCATCACCATCAACGACATCGTGCACGTGGTGGACAGTGGCACGCACAAGGAGGAGCGCTACGACCTCAAGACCAAGGTACTGCTGCCCTGCTGCCTCTGACTCATTTGGGACACTGGAGCAGAGGGCTGTGCTCAGAGGAACGTTTGAGGTGCCATTAATGGGATGATGAAGCTGCTTCCCATTTGACCCTTGGGGCACAGGCGTTGTTGTCTGGGGAGAGTGTTTGACTCCTCGTCAGTGTTTGCTGTGTCCAAGCTCTGGGCCAGGCTTCCCATCAAATTCTGAGTTTTTTCAAACACATTGAAGGCAAATCCTACTCCCTTCCCAACTGTTTCACCATAGAACACTGGTAGCTTTTCTGTTTGCTTTCAGCCTTTTTCTGTGATTTCATCAAAAACCTCTGGCAGGGCAGCCCTGACCTGTTAGATCCTGCTGTTGTTTCTAGCTCTCCTGGCCCAGTCCCTGTTCCTCAGCTTTCTGAGGGGGATCTGCTGCCCCCAGGCTCCTTCCTGGCAGTGCTGGGCCCTGAGCCTGGGAAGGCTCTTGTTTGTATACCTTGGTAACAAAGTGAAGGCAACTGTGCTGCTGTTGGCAGCGCCCCTCTGCCCCTCTTGTAGAACATCATCTCCCAGGGCCAGGTGGCCATTCACACCTGGTTTAAACCCAGCCCTTTGGTATTTGCCCAGTTTTATCCCAGTTCAGAATGCAGACCCCGAGGCAGGGCTGGGATGGGGAGCCCTGGGATAGGGGCTGGGACAGGTGTCCAGCAGGTGGCATCTGAGTCCCATCCACACAGCCCCGGAGCTGCTGCTGGACAGAGACTGGCACTGCAGGAGGGAGGAGAGTGGGAAAGGCTTCCGTGGCCCTTTGGGACCATTCATCAGTCGTGAGAGTCTGAGTTCTCTTGGCTGGCTGGAAAGATGGCAAAGGGAGGAACTTTGGATACGGGCCTGGAGGGACAGGACAAGATGGGGAATGGCTTCCCACTGCCAGAGTTCAGGGTTAGATGGGATACTGGGAAGGAATTCCTGGCTGGGAGGGTGAGGAGGGACTGGAATGGATTTTCCAGAGCAGCTGTGTCTGCCCCTGGATCCCTGGAAGTGTCCAAGGCCAGGTTGGACATTGGGGCTTCGAGCAGCCTGGGACAGTGGGAGGTGTCCCTGCCATGGCAGGGGTGGAAATGAGATGAACTTCAAGATCTCTTTCAGCCCAAACCATTCTGAGATGCCATGTTTGGAACAGGACAGAGCTGTGGGAGCCTCACCCTGCTCTGTCCCCTCAGGTGTCCTGCCTGGAGACCGTGTGGGTGTCCAAGTCCAACGTGGTGCAGCGGCGCGGGCGCGCCGGGCGCTGCCAGTCGGGCTTTGCCTATCACCTGTTCCCGCGCAGCCGCCTGGACAAGATGCCCACGTACCAGGTGCCCGAGATCCTGCGCACGCCCCTGGAGAACCTGGTGGTGCAGGCCAAGATCCACATGCCAGAGAAAACGGTGAGCACAGCACTGAGGGGACTAAGCAGGTTCCTGGAGCCCCAGGGACAGGAGTAGGAAGAGCCCAGAGTGCTGATGGCCGGAGTTCTTGCTTTGCTAAACGTGGTCCAGGGAAGTTCAGAGCAGGAAGTGTGTACATCCCTAAGATTAGAGAGTGTGTCTGGAAGCTGGAAGGAATGGAGAGGGCTGAGCTCATATCCCTGGAGGCAAAGAAAGAGGGAGTTGTGCTGCAGTCTGGGTTCCCAGGGGCTCTCACACATCTGTGGGAAACAGGCTCACTTTTTCCCTTTTCCCTTCCCCTGCTGTGTTGCAGGCAGTTGAGTTTCTCTCCAAGGCTCTGGACAGCCCTGACATCAAAGCTGTGGATGAGGCTGTGATCTTGTTGCAGGAGATTGGTGAGTTAATTCTGTGTCCTGGAAACGTTTGCTCTCTCAAGATGGGAAGTGGGACTTGGGACAGGCTGCTGTGGGGCAGAGTGGGCAGGATTGTCCCTGGATGGGGATAGCAGTTGATAGTGACTTTCCCAAACCACGTGCCGTGTGCTGCTTTATTTCCCACACTGCTTTGCTTAAAAATTGAGGATAACCTTCCAAGGTCAAAAAAAATAAAGGTGAAGCAACAGAAAGAAGGGAACTGATGATTTGGAGTTCAGAGGTGGGTTCCAGAAGGAAGGGAAGGAGTGATCTGGAGTTCAGGGCCTTGTTGATGGTCCTGTTAGACCTGGGGGGCTCTGGGTGCTCACTGCAGGCCCCTGTCCATGTACCTCTTCTGGAGGTCACCCCATCCCTTCCCAGCCCTGGCAGTTCCCAATCCCATTTTGGCTGCGCTGGGAGCTGATGGATGTGCCGCGTGCGTGGCTCTCCCGCAGGAGTGCTGGACCAGCGGGAAGCCCTGACCACGCTGGGCAAACGCCTGGCCCAGATCTCCACGGACCCTCGGCTGGCCAAGGCCATTGTCCTGGCCTCCATCTACCGCTGCCTCCACCCCCTGCTGGTGATTGTGTCGTGCCTGACGCGAGACCCCTTCAGCAGCAGCCTGCAGAACCGCGCCGAGGTGGACAAGGTGAGGATTCCCCGGCACAGGTGGGGAGCAGGGGTGCGTTGGTGGGGAGCAGGGGTGCGTGGGTGGGGCTGCCCCTGGCTCACGGGTGTCCCTGTCCCAGGCCAAGGCCGTGCTGAGCCGGGAGAGCGGCAGTGACCACCTGGCCTTCGTGCGGGCGGTGGCGGGCTGGGAGGAGGTGCTGCGGCGCAGGGACAGCCGTGCCAGGGACAACTACCTGCAGGACTACTACCTGTATGGGCCCAGCCTGCGCTTCATCAACGGTGAGTTCAGGCCATCCTGCCCCTCCCCTGGCCCCTGGAGGCTGCTGCACAGCGGGGAACACGGGGCACAAATGGGGCTGGAGACTGTGGGACCAGGCAGAGTCTGGTTTTGGCTCAGGACAGGTCTCCTGTCCCAGCCTGGGCTGGTGCTGCCCTTCTGAGGTGACTCATTCCATAGGGAGAAGGAGAGGGTGAATCTCATCCCTGGGGCTGTCTCCTCCCTCCAGGCCTTGTCAAGCAGTTCTCTGAGAACCTCTACGAAGCCTTCCTGGTGTCATCCCCGTCTGACTGTACCATGCCCTCGTCAGTGTGTAACCAGTACAGCGAGGAGGAGGAACTGGTCAAGGGTGTCCTCATGGCTGGGCTCTACCCCAACCTCATCCAGGTACTGGCACTGCCATTGCTCTCTGGGGATGGCTGCCACAGCAGGTGGCACTGGGAAGTGCTGAGGTGCCAGAGAAGCTTCTGCTCTCTTGGGAGTGAGTGTCCAAGCCAGGTGTGCTGCCCTGGGCTCTGGCCTGTGCTCCAGTGCTGTCCCTGATCCCCACTCCTGAGGAGTGGCCACCCCAGCTTGTGTGGATCCATGCTTAGGTTCTCATCACTTGGTTTGGGAGCCATTAAAGTGGCATTTTTCTCCTGTTTGCTGCCTGAGGCGGCATCTTCCTCCTGCTGTTGTCTGCGGTGGCACTGGGTGACTGCCAGGTGTGGTCACCCCTAGAACACACTCCACTAACACATGGAGCTCCCGGGACTGGGGGGACATCATCCCCCTCCCGCTGTGGGGGTGGCTGTGGCTGTCAGGGCTGGTGCAGGTGTGTGACAGTCCCCTCCCCTGGCAGGTGAGACAAGGCAAGGTGACGCGCCAGGGCAAGTTCAAGCCCAACAGTTACGCGTACCGGACCAAGGCCGGCACCGTGCTGCTGCACAAGTCCACCATCAACAGGTGGGTGATGGGGACAGGGGTCCCACGGGGCAGGGGCTGTGTGGGGCCTGGCAGGGCTGACAGAGCTGCTCCTGCAGGGAGGCGTCCAAGCTCTACAGCCGCTGGCTCACCTACTTCATGGCCGTCAAGTCCAACGGCGGCGTCTTCGTGCGCGACTCGTCCCAGGTGCACCCGCTGGCCGTGCTGCTCATGACTGACACCGACATCCACGTGCGAGGTCAGTGCTCCGGGCCACCCAGCCTGCTCCAGCTGCTCCCTGCCCCACCTCTGCTTCCCAAGGCTCTTGGGCTGGGCACCCTTGCTGTGCTGGGGCCATGGGGGTGATGTTTGTGAGCTGTTCCTGCCTCTGCAGGGAGACAAAGCCAGCCCTGGCAGGCTGAGCCTTAAAGGCTGTGCCTGATCATCCTGGGGGAAGGAGCTGAGCTGGCAGGATCCCATTTGTCCCTGGGGATGTGTCCCTTCACCCTGTGGGGTTTTGGCAGTGCTGCGGTCAGTCTGTGGCCCGTGAGCTCAGTGGAGTTCTGCCATCAGTCACCTCCTGTGGGAAACTGGGAGGATCCCAGTGCATACTCAGAGCTGCCTGGCTTTTGTGGGAGCTGTTGGCCCACTTGAGTCCCTGGAGCAGGCTGAAAGGAGCGTGGGGAGGAGAGGAGCTGCCTCAGGGGCACAGAGGAGCCCCAGCAGCCCCACTCACCCGCTCTCCCTCCCCAAGATGACGGCTGGCGAGCGACGGTGTCCCTGACGGACAGCGACCTGCTGGTGCTGGAGGGGGACTCGTACACCATCCGCCTGCTGCGCGACTTCCGCGTGTCCCTCTCCAAGATGGTGGAGACGTGCCTGTGCTACGAGATGGCCGCAATCCCCGGGGACCTGCACCACCAGCACAGCCAACTGCTCGACATCCTGGTGGATCTGCTCAAGGGCCCTCCCGGCAGCTTCGGCTCGTAGGCGGAGCTGCAGCCTCGTGTGGGGACTTGTAATTTGTATAAAGATGTTCACAAATGTTTATTTAAATAAAGTTCTATTTATCCCTTGTGAAGTCATCTCTCTCCATCCTAGAAGATTAATGTTGTCTGAATCTCCTGCTGTCGGCTCCGTGCATGGTCACCGCGTGGGAAGAGCAGCGCAGTCCCGCCGGGAATGGACTGGGAGTGCCGACGGACGGACCCCACCCGCCTCCTCCGCCTGTCCCTGACCGGGAACCAGGACACGGCTGCTGGGGCCCTCCCTCCGCTGCCCCCTCCCCACGGGGCTGGGCCGGGGCCGCAGCTGCTCCGGGCTCGAGAGGAGGACGGATGTCCCGGCTGTGCCAGGATCGTGGATCCAGCAGCTCCGGCAGGGAGGGGATCACTGAGCATTGTCTCTCCACGTGGAGGAAGCCCCGAGAGCACCGGATGGAGATGGAGGTGGAGATGGAGAGGAATTCCACGTGGGATCTGAGGGGCCCTGCCAGCCCCAGCACAGTTGTGGCGTCTGAGTGTGAGATGTGACTCGTCCTTCCCAACCTGCCTGTACTTCTCGTCCTCTTGCGTTGTTCCTACGATTTTTTTTTTAAATTCCTGTTCTCCCCACGTGGAGGAGGCCGGATCCCTGTCCCTTGTGCAACACAGGACGTGATTGTAGCTGCCAGGCTGCCTGTGAGCGCTGCTCCTGCGGGAAGCCAGGAGCAGAGGCACAAAATCCTTTGTTTTCTATGAACAGGGACCATATTTCTGTGGAAGGAGGATTGCAACAGGCACAGCACTCACTGAGGAATCTGGAGTTTAATCCCAGCTTTGCCTTGGATTCTCTGTCCGAAGAAGACAGTGACCTACCTCACAGGGCTGTTGTGAGGGTCGGGGTTTGTAACGGGAGCCCTCGGGCCCAGGGCTGTGCCCCCCGGGGCCTGGGCTCCTTTCTTTTTATTCCCATTTCTTACGCTCTTTGTACCTGCAGCCGGGAATGGGAGCGAGGCCGTTTCCGTGGCACGGGGGCTCCTGCCCCGGGGCCACCCTTTGGTTCTCCCAGTTCTACCATTTAAGTTCCTGCTCATGGGCTTTCAGGCTCTGTGGCTGTGCCAGCACAAGGCCCGGGGGGGCCCTTGGAGTCCTGCAGCCTGGGGTCACTCCAAACTGCTCATCTTCATTTCACTTGCTTGAGGTTGTCACTCTTATTTGACCAGTGTTTGTTTCTTTTGGCCTGTATAATGGGCAGTATGGTTTTCCCTTCCAGCAGGTTTAAAAAAAAAAAAAGAAAAAAAAAAGACAAAAAAAAA
>VZSR01001482.1:323740-336953 GCA_013398615.1 Brachypodius melanocephalos | reverse complement strand
GGATGCAGGGGTGGGGAGGAGGAGGAGGAAGAGGAAGGAGGAGGAGGAAGAGGAAGGGAAGCATTGGGAGGTCTCTGGGTATATATAACCGCCCCTTTCAGGTGCAAATCTGCATCGCTCGTTTCAATTTGTATTCAGATGAAAAAGCACTTATGAAACTACCAGACGACTTTGATGCAAACTAGTACATTTTAATGCCATTTTATTAGAAACCATGCAAACTTTAATATAAAAAATACAAGTGCAATAAGAATCTTGTGTGTAAATACAGATTCCGAGTTATCGTGTCGTTGTCGGCTTCCCAAAGAAATACTCCCACAAGCACGAGAAGCTGCAGGCTTCCCTCTGTCCCCTCCTGGAGCAGCCCCCCTTAGCACACGCCTGGTTCAGTTCTCTTTTGATCCCAGTGTTTTGTTATTCTGCTTTTTTTTTGTTTTTTGCTTTAAATTAGTTTGACCACCCAAGAACGCTTTTGTTTTCTTTTGTTTTAATGTATTTACATTTCGTTTCTTTAGTGTCATTTGAAACGAGGAGCTCCAAGAGTGGTTAAATCTCCTTCTTTTAGTCAGAGCTGCAATTCCCTGGCACCAAGCGTGCCCTGCTGCCCCGCCGAGGGCTCCGGGCTCAGCCCGGGATGAGCTCTGCCCTTCCCTGCTCCTGCTGCCCTGCTCATCCCGGCATCGCTCGGCTCCCCCCTCCATCACCCCTAAAACCGCACACCCCACACACCCCACACTCCCCACACTCCCACGGACCTGCTGCAGCCTCGGAACTCCCGGTCTGCGCCCTCCTGCCCCCGCCACGGCCTCCTCCTGCTCCCTCCAGCCCCTGGAAAAACGGGACAAATCCCAGGGCTCGGCCGTGCCGTTAATAAATAAACAAACCACCTTTGCAGAAGGCACCCCGGGGAGGGCTCGCGAGCATCAATTAACACATCTCGAGCATCAATTAACACATCTCGAGGTCAACACTGGCTCCACCTGAGCTCTCACAGCAAGTTTGCCCTTTACACATCCCTGTGCCTTTCGTTCCAGACATGGCTTAATCCCATGAACTCGCTCCATCGTTTTAAAATATTAAAAAGAAAACCCAAAAACCCAAACAACAACAAAGAAGTTACAACGGCTGGATATGTCAGTAAGAAGCCAGCACGGCAGCAGCGGTTAAATGTCCCTACTCTCCTACGGGTCGGAAAAGAAGGAAAGAGAAAAGGAAACTTAGCATGGGTTCGAACACGATAAATCATCAACACTTCGTCACAAAGAATAAAAGGTTCAAGTCAACAGTTAAAACAGCCTAACGAGTGTGGAGGGGATTTATCAGCATCCCACAGGCGGCAGAAACTGAAGCGGCGAGGAGGGAAGGGGTTAAAAAAAGAGACAGAAAGAAAGATCACAGCTTATCCCTGTTAACTCGGCCTGGCCTCAGCCCGCAGCGCAGGGCTCGGCTCTGCCCCGCCCCGGCACCGCCCGGGAGCCGCTCGGGCCGGCCCCGACGCGACACCAACACTCGAGAGCCCGCCAGGCCGGCGGGACGGGCACGGAGAGCGAGGGCAGCCCTGCCCGGCCCCGAGGGACCCGGCCCGCGGAACATCGGCCCCTTCCCACCTAAAGCCAGAGCCGGGTTAAGAGAGCCAAGCTGGGGTCCGGGGCGCGGCGCGGGGCCGGGGGTCACAAGCCTTGCTGGGAGGGCGCGGCCGGCGGCGGTGACGGGGACGCGACGGAGCCCAGGCTGTCGCTGGCGGAGGTGCTACGCCGGGGGCAGGTGCTGCTGGAAAGGGTGGGGGGTTTGGAGACGACGATTTCCGCTCCGTGGTCTGTTCGAGCCTTGGCCTTCGCACGGAACGTCAGCTTGTGAGACTCAATCTGCAGCGACACAAGGGCAGGGGACAAGGGGACACGGGGAGAGGAGGAGACAAGGGACGGGAGGGGAATGGAAGACGATACCATAATGTCATCATTAGATGCCTGGAAGATAAAAGGCAATTTTCTGAATTAAAAGAAAGGCACGACAACCCCGCAGACGTCGCTACCAGCGGTCGGGGGCTGCGGTGGCAGCGACGCCGCCGCGCCCGGGGCTGCCGGGCTCCCTCCCCCCGGCTCCGGGCGGGGCCCGCCGGTACTCACTTGTTTCTTGGATGTGAGTGTCGAGGCTCTGCATTTCCCTTTGGTCGGCGGTGCTGAGGGCGGCCAGGGCCGGCCCCACGCCGTTCTCCCGCAGTGCGGGGGCCTCGCCCGGCCCCGGCCCCGCTCCGTTCGGCGGAGGGAGCTGCGCCGGCTCCGCGCCGCCGTCCGCCTGCAATGACAATGGTGGGCAGGGGTCAGCAGCGGGGCTGGGGGAGGCGACAGGGACAGGAGGTGACTGGAGAGGCAATCTCCGCTCCTGGGACAGCAAATCCTGCCCGGACCTGCGGGGTGTCACAGACCCTGGAGCTCCTCCGAGTGCCCTCGGGGCTTGGAGCTCAGCGCTGCTCCCGGCTGGAACAGCTGGCACAGGGAATGCCAAGGACAAATCCCAGTGTTCTGGGGCCCAGGGCTGGCGTGGGCTCACTGCTGTGACACTGGATCATGACCTGGGACACCCAGAGAAGCTGTGGCTGCCCCTGGATCCCTGGCAGTGTCCAAGGCCAGGACAGGGCTTGGAGCAGCCTGGGACAGTGGAAGGTGTCCCTGCTATGGCAGGGGTGGCACTGGATGATCCCTGAGGTCCTTTCCAGCAGCTCCCTGAGCACAGTTCTCATCTCCTTGGGGTTGTGCCAGGCCCACACATCCCTCGGGGAGGGAGTGTCCCCTCCCTGAGCACAGATGTCCCAGTGCTGCAGCCAGGCCTGGAACGAGCAGAGCCGAGGCTGGGGACAGTTTGTGTTCCCGTGGGAGAAGGGATGAATCAGAGCCATGAGAGCTGGGCTCTGTGCTCATCCTCACACAAACAGGGCTGAAGGACTGGGTTGGACAGATCCCTTCCAGCTCAGGCTATTCCATGATGCTGTAGATGCTCCCAAGACTGCCAGGTGCCCTCTCCCAGCACAGAGCACGTGGATCTCACCAGCTTTCAGTGAGGGTGAAGGCTGTGCTGGGCGCACAGCCCGGAGTGACCCCTGCTCCCAGGTTCCAAGGGGCAGATGGAGATGGGCAGTGCCAGTGCTCGGAATGCCCAGCAGGGTCAGGCACCCCGAGGTGGCTCCAGCCCTCTCCTTTCCAGCCATCCTCATGCTGGCCTCCAGCCTCACTCCTGGGGAGCACAGCCGAGGCCCCAGAAGGCAGGAGGCTAGAAGGGGCTGTGGTGGAGGAGCTGCACTTCAGGAAGAGCAGGAGAAGGACAAGAACTGGATCAAAACCATTCCCTGGCTGTGCCAGGTCCCTCACTCACCTTGATGGCTCCTCCGTGTCCCACATTGTCCAGAGAGCCCACTTTGGCCTGCGCCTTCTCCTTGAAGTTCAGCTTCTGGTTCTCGATTTTGACATCTCCTCCTCCTGCAGGGACATGGAGCAGGGCTGAGTTTGGGGCAGCCCCCAGCAGTTCCCATCCCAGCACCACCCCGGAGCCTCTGGAGGAGGGACAGGACGAGTTCCACAGTCACTGGCTCAGCCTCTCCCCAGGAAAAGTTTGGTTTCAAACTGGAAGACCAAAGTTGGTGATTTCCAACCGTGCCAGCAAGCAGGGCTCTGGGGAATGCTGCACATCCAGCCAGACAGGAGAGATCCTCCCTGGATCTGCCCCTGGATCTGCTCCTGAGGCTGCCTCCCTCACCAGAGCTGTGACATGCCATCCCCACCGTCCCTCACTGGGGCCATTCCAAGGCTGACTCCTGCTGCTCCTGTCCCTGTCCCTGCCCAGCTCAGCCATCTGTGCATTCAGCAGTGCCAGGACACCTCCTGCTGCTCTGCCTTCCTGCCCTCCTCATCCCTTCCCCTGCTGCTCCAGCCCTGGGATCCCTGGGCAGCCCTGCCTGCCTGGCCAGCCCCTCCCTGGTACACCTGCAGGAACACTGCAGGCTCAGGAGAATGTGGAGCTCAGAAAAAGAATTTCAGATTTTTAGCAAGATTTTTTTCCACAATGGAACAGATTCCAGAATGTTGCAGTGCCCATTAACCACAGAATACAGAATCCTGGAATGGGCTGGGTTGGAAGGGACCTTAAGGATCATCCAGTCCCACTCTCTGCTGTGGCAGGGACACTTCCACTATCCCAGGCTGCTCTAAGCCCCATCCATCCAGCCTGGCCTTGGGCACTGCCAGGGATCCAGGAGCAGCCACAGCTGCTCTGGGCACCCTGTGCCAGGGCCTGCCCACCCTCCCAGGGAACAATTCCTTCCCAATATCCCATCTACCCCTGCCCTCTGGCAGGGGGAAGCCGTTCTCCTTGTCCTGCATACCAGGCCTTTGGAAATTGTCTCTCTCCATCTTTCTTGGCTCCCTTCAGGTCCCGAAAGGCCACAATGAGGTCACCCCAAACCCTTCTCTTCTCCAGGCTGAACAATCCCAGCTCTCTCAGCCTTTCCTCACAGGGGAAATGTTCCATCCCTCTGATCAGAGTGGTGCCCCCTTTACTGATAAATCAGACTGTGCACAAAGCCCCAGTTTGGAATTGTGGATCTTAGGGATGATTCCAACCCTCCTGCATGGACAGGGCCACGTTTCACTGGCTGAGCCCCTATCCCAGCAGCTTCTCCAAAGCCCAGCTGAAATCCTGCTAAGCACAGCTTTGCCTCCCAGCGACATCATTAAACCCTGAGCCCCCCTCTGCAAGGCTGGCATGGCACAGGGTGGAAACCAACAGATCTGGTCCAACCAGGCCAGTGAAACCCTCAGGGAGGCACTGGCAGGGTGGCAGGGCTGTCAGCAGGCCTGGACAAGGGCAGGGATTGTCACTCCCAGCTCGTTATTTCCGAGCTCTGCGCTGGCTGAGGTCGCGGCCGTGGCACCGCGTTCCCAACGCTCGGAGGGAGCGAGGGGCTCCTGCAGGAGGGAGCTGCTGGAACCTGGCAGGCTGGGGACGCTGTAGGGGACTCCCAGAGGGGACAAAGAGCAGCCTGTGGCGCTTGTTCCCAGCCCTGGGCACTGAACTCTATCCCTCATGCAGGGGCTGTGCCGGGGCAGCATTCCCGGCTGGAAAAGCGTCCCCAAAGGCCAGCCAAGGTCACTGAACTGAGCATCCCTCAGGCCAAACCAGGAGCCTCCAGCACCAGGACCTTGGGCTGGGCACAGACTGGGGAGAAACCTGAGATTCCCAGGAGCTGAGGCAGAGAAACTGCTGTGTTCTCAGCGGGGAGCAGGAATTCCCACACACTCATCCCAGGAAATTCATCAAAGGGCCAGAAGGGTTTCATGTGAGGCAGGAGCTGCTGTGGATTCAAGGCTAAAAGGACCCTTGTATGTGCTCTGAAGAACTGCAGGGAATTTCCTTTATCCTTCCATGTTCCATGAACATCCTGGGATGTTCTGAGTGCCCCAAAGCCCTCTGTGAGCACGGATGAAGCTTCCTGGAATGATCATGGAAGCATCCATCTATTCCTTCTCAAATGAGCAGGAAAAGCAGAAATGAGTCAAAGCTGTAGATTATCTTCACAAGCAAGAGGACATCCCACATCTCCTAATCCCCCTCTCTGCTCATTAAACCATCAGGAATTGTGGAAAAGCATTTTTAGGAATTTCCAGAAGCACTGCGGACACCCCCTGAAAGCAAGAAACCCCTTCAACTATTCGAATCCCAATCCAGGACTGTGTTTAAGGGACAAAACTTACAGACAGATGAGGAAATGGCAAAATTCCTACCTGGCTTATGCTTGATATTTGCTTTAGATCCACACTTGGAGGACACTTTGGAAAGGTCGACTTTCTTGTTCTGGATCTGCACCTGGAGAGACAAAAAGCAGCAGCTGAGCACAGAGAAACCTCTGCAGACTCTGGAGGCCAAGGGGCACCTCAAGCTGTGCCTTGTGAGCCTGTGCCCCTGCTCTCCCACGTTATTCCTCCTGCAGATTCCCAAGAATCCTTTCCTGGGCATTCTGGCAGCCCTGGGGTCACTCCGAGCCAGGGGGGTGAAATGAGGGACAGAGCTGAGAGCAGGGAGCAGGACAGGGACAGAACCGAGCTCAGGGCACAGCCATGGGACACAGAAACGCTGGGAACAGGGACAATAGAACAGGGACAAGCCAACCCTGCTGCCACAGTCCCCACATGGCTCCTGCCCAGCCTGGGGACAGCCATGGCAATGGGGTCACCTCACAGAGCCCCTGCTGCAGGGCCAGGCCTGTGCCACCAGCTCCAGCCTCTGCTCTCCACCATCACATCCAGCCTGGAGAGGAGAAGGCTCCAGGGAGAGCTCAGAGCCCCTGGCAGGGCCTGAAGGGGCTCCAGGAGAGCTGGAGAGGGACTGGGGACAAGGGATGGAGGGACAGGACACAGGGAATGGATGGGAGATTGGGAATTGGGAATTCCTGGCTGGCAGGGTGCAGAGGGGCCGGGCTGGGATTGCCAGAGCAGCTGTGGCAGTGTCCAAGGCCAGGTTGGATGGAGCTTGGAGCAGCCTGGGACAGTGGAAGGTGTCCCTGCCCATGGCAGGGGTGGCACTGGATGATCCTTAAGGTCCCTCCACTCCAAGCAGTCTGGGATTCTCTGAGGGATGGTGGTGCCCAGATGGGATGCACTGCTCCAGGAATCCATCCCTGTCAGAGACCAAGGCCAGTGGTGAGAGCAGCCACCAGCTGGAACCTGCAGGCTCAAAAGTTCTGCTCCAGGTCAGTTCACAGAGGAAATCCAAGGATTTCCTTTTGAATATGACAAGAATTCCTTGACCCACCAGCTGCTCTGGGAGTTTACTGAGAGTTCTCAGGATGATTTGCCAGAACTCCTCCTGGGAAAGCAGGGGTGCTCCTGCTCTGTGTGCACAGGGATGTGCCAGGATGATGCCCAGGGGGAGCAGGACAGCACGGCTCAGCCTCCTGCCACAGCCCCATGTCCCCAGCTCAGTGACACCCTCAAAAGCTCAATCACAGACCCTGATTCCATTTTCTCAGGCGCTGTGAGTAAAGTTGCTACAACTTTAATCACCAGTCCTTGCTTGCTCACAACTGAGATTAAATTTATTCCACAAAACGCCCTTTGAAATCCTCCTGTTTGTTACCAGCTGTGACTCCTGACCTGAGACCCAAACTGCCCCGTGTTGGAAGGGTCTGTTTGTGGGACTTCTAGCAGGAGCTGGGTTTGCACCTTGGGATTGCACTCAGAGAGCCAAACACAGACTGTGGTGCCAGAAATAAACTTTGGAAGTTTGGCAGAGGCTCAGGTGGGGAGTGTGAGCCTCAGCTCTTGTTAGCTTTTCAGTCTCTGACCACTTCACAATCCAGCCAAGCAGGCCAAGCCAAGGGACAGGGAAGCACATGGACACAAATTCCCTTCAGACCTTCACCACCACAGACACTGCCTGCACTTTGTAAAATCTGCCTCCTCTGAACAGAAAGCTTGGTCAAAGGTTGGACTCCATGGTCTTGGAGATGTTTTCCAACCTCAGTGCTTCAGAAAGTGGGAAATACTAAACAAAAAAGCATCAAAACCTTTCCCCCAGGAAACTGAACCATGTTTATGTCCAAGTATTTCTGGTGAGTGTAATGTGAGCAGGAACAACAGCTTCTGCTTTGGGGCTCCTGGGGAATCTTGGCATGGAGAAGAAATTCTCTCCTTGGATAGAGGGCAAAATGGGCACCTGAACAGAGACCCAGCCTGGAGCCACTTTGATGGGGTGGCAGGACAATGCCCATCCCTGGAGTGTCCCAGGCCAGGCTGGACAGGCCTTGGAGCAGCCTGGGACAGGGGAAGGTGTCCCTGCCCATGGCAGGGGTGGAATTGGATGAGCCTTCAGGTCCTTTCCAACCCAAACCATTCCATGTCCATCAGTTCTTCCAGAACAACCCTAAAGCTCAATCAGGAATTGTTTCTAGACCACAACACTCTTGTCCACAGGACTGCTAAAAGCTCTGACTGAAGGCACAGACCAGAACAGACCCACCTGGGAATTAAACATTGGGACTTCTACCAGAAGTGATCACCACAACTACTTGAGCAAGAAAACATCTTGGAAGAGGTGACTAAAGTCGCAGTGCCCCAAAAGGAGTGGGAAGATACAAAAATAAATAAAAAGGAAATTAAATTTTCAGGAAGACAGACTGAGCACTCCCATCCACATTGCCTGTGCTGGAGGGCTGGGAATGCTTGCCTGGAGCTGCTCTGGAAGCATTTGGAACCTGGAAATGAGCTTTTGGCTCTGAAAATGCAGAATGAAGAGCTGCTCAAATAGTTGAGCAAGGAGCAAAACCTGCAGTGGTGAAAGGAGAGTGTGGGAGAGGAGCAGAAGAAAGCAGGGACACAGCTGTCCCCAGGGCTGGGAATGCCTGGCACTGAGGAGGGAAGGACAGGATGGTGATTCATGAGCAGAAGGACACTTCAGTGACACAGTTCATCAGGCCAGGAAAGATCCCCCACATTTCAGCCCCATTCCTGGCAGCCTGAAAGAACAGGAAAGGCCCCTGTGAGGCTCCTGAAAGGCTGAACAAGGCAAAGGTGGCAAAACTGAAGTGGTTTATAAAATACAGCTCCTTGGAGTGCATGGACAGGGAAATGCCACCAGCTGCTCCAGAAGCTGTCACCAGGATATTTAAACACCTCTGGAAAAAACTTCCTTGGACTCCAGTCCTTCAGTGTGGTTGGAACCACCCAGACTTTGCATTCCTGAACCTCTCCTGTGCTTTGTCAGGGCATGCCCCAATGAAATGAGCCCCAGTGAAATGAGCCCCAGACCATGCTCATGCTCTCTCAGGCTGTAGGGTCTGGACAGTTCACCTGGCTTGCCTGGCAGACATTTGGAGCATCCAACACCCCAAATCGAGCTGCAGACACCACCAGATTAACTTTCTATTTTAATAAGTTCAGCCCTGCTGCCAGAGATACCAGCAGCCTTTAAATTTAGAAATTAATCACAGCTCAAAGGTCAAGTCCCAGAGTCTTTGCCTGCTCCAAGGTCCCTTTTATGAAACAAGAAGTGAATGAGTGAGGCTCCAGCTGGCCCTGTGAGCCAGGGGAGAGTAACAAGCACTGCCAGGCCATAATGCTTCTGCTCTGGGAAATCCAGGTTCCAGGGGAGATCAGGCAGTGAGGAAGAGCCCAGGGAACTCCCAGTGAGTTCAGCCCCAGGATCCCCACCCCAATTTGGCCATGGCCAACCCAGAAAGCAGGAACAGCCCAGGAGAAAATGCAGTAATCCTCCAGGCTGAGCTGTCTCCAGGAGCCCCGGGGCTCTGCCACAGCTTCTGCCTCCAGCAGAGCATTCCTGAGGCTGACACACCCCACACAGCACCAGAGAGGGAGTTAGCAGACAGACAGCTTGCCCAGACCCATACTTACATTCCCACCTCCAGGGACATGCTTAATATTGTCCTTGGAACCACACTTGGACTGAACATGGCTGTAGTTCGCTTTTTTGGAGACTATCTGGACCTGGAACGTTACAGAACGGAAAACAACACAAGGGAAGAGGACTGGTTAGAGTTGGCATCCAGCTGAGGGGCTCATGGAGCAACAGGGACCGTGTGGGACTCGACCCAGTGCCAGGAAGCCACCAAGGAGCAGAGTGAGAGAGAGTGAAGGACAGGAGAGAGAGTTAGTGCCAGGCTGGGAGCACGGGGAAAACGTGCCTGGGGACCCTGCCAGCCCTGGAGTGGGATGGGATCGTGGGATGGGATCATGGGATGGGATGGGATAATGATGGGATGGGATGGGATGGGATAATGATGGGATGGGATGGGATGGGATGGGATCTATGGGATGGGATGGGATGGGATGGGATGGGATAATGATGGGATGGGATGGGATGGGATGGGATCTATGGGATGGGATGGGATGGGACAATGATGGGATGGGATCCATGGGATGGGATGGGATAATGATGGGACGGGATAATGATGGGATGGGATGGGATGGGATGGGATAATGGGATGGGATGGGACTGCCCACAGCCCTGGAACAGGAGAGCCAGCCCAGAGGGGTGGGATGGGATAATGGGATGGGATGGGACTGCTCACAGCCCTGTAAACTTCTCTGGAGCAGGAGAGCCAGCCCAGAGGGATGGGATGGGACTCTGTGCCCCAGCAAGGCTCCGGGGAGGTTTTTGGTGGCAGCTGCCCCAGAGCAGGGAGAGACAGCCCTCAGAGCTATTCCCAGCAGGCTGTGAGCTGCTCCATGCCCACCCCTGGGCTGGCTCCAGCCCTGGATAATGTCCCTCCAAACCCCTGGGCAGTAAAGCTGTGTGTGAGAAACATTTTTCTGTTGAAGGTGGTCACACCTTCAGTGGAATGATCTCAGATGAGTCTTAGGTTAATGAACTTGTTTCTCCTTCACACTGACTCAGATTTAAGGGTGTGAGAATGTGGACGGTGGTGGCTTGGCAGTGCTGAGGGATGGCTGGACTCCATGATCTCAGAGGGCTTCTCCAGCCTCAATGATTCTGTGATTTTTAAATATGAGAGGAGTGGTTTAGGTGAGCTCTACTCACAGCAGTAATTGGGTTAGACACCAGTGTTTACAAGGGTTAGTTACAACACAGGTTTAGTCTGGAGTTATTCACCACAGCACAAGCAGGCCCCAGCTGGATCCTGATTTCTACAAGAGGTGACAACCCTGGAGCACAACAGGGATCACCCAACACTCTCACCACGGCAGGTTCCCAGAGCTCCTCAGCCAGCTGAGAAAGGCTGGATTCAGGGAACAGCAGCTCTGGGAACATACCTGTGCCATGGAGTGGGGGGTGGTTCACTGACTCCCTAGAGGTACAAATCCTGTTCATTCCTGCCTGATGATATTGGAATTAAACTGTGTCACTCCCATCTCACGCCATCCACTCGTACTTTGGAGGAACCCATCCAATGGTGATGGCCTAAGGCTTGGAGTTACAGAGTTTTGGTACAACTGCGTTGGGAATATTGCAGGAAAGATGTGAATTCCTTCATATTCTGCAGTCCTAAAAGAAGCAGCTGTGAACTCAACCTCTCTGCCTCATTACAAACTGGTTCTGTGCGTGAAGAACTGGGTTTAAGGGGAACCCTCTGACTCAAAGTTAAGCCTGTATTAACCTGGAAGTGAAATGGGCAGACTCTGGTCTGGAAACCTTCCCAGCAGGAGTGGAGAAGGTTCCTCCCTGGAGGAGTTTCCTTGGGAAGATCTCAGGGTGCACAGGAGAGAACAGGAAGTGTCTGTGCAAGGGACAGTGCCACTGACAGGAGAGAGCAGGACAGCTGGAGAGGAGGGACAGTGACTCAAAATGGAAACGTTTTCCTTTATGTCCCCCAGAGAGAAGTGTGAAAGGAACTCACTTTCCCATTGGGCTGTTTGGGGACCCCCTCTTTTGCTGCGGCTGCTTTAGGAGCCACTTTAGTGCCCGCGCTGGGCTCAGACCTGGGCGCGGCGGCGGCTGACTCTGGCCTTTTCTCTACCTTCCCCTGGATGGAGACAAAGGGATGATTTCAACCAGCAAAAGCAGCAGTGTGGGCAGTGGGAACACGGAAAAACCTGGGGCAGCAAGTGACCCAGGAGAACTCCTTGCATGCTCTAATTCCCAGGCCAAGGATGATCCCGTGCCCAGGAATGGTGACACCGAGGCTGGGAGCATCGCCCAGCTCCAGGTGCAGCGGGCACCCTGAGCAAGGATTCAACTCTCAAAAAGCTCCTGGTGCCCTTCCTCGGGATCCAAGCGACCCCAGGACACTGATCCTGCCAAAAAAATCCCACCAAATCAATGGGGGAACCGAACAACAGGCTCAGCTCCTTCATGGGGAGGATGTGGTGCAGACACTCAGGGCTTTGAGAGCTCTGCTGGACACACATCCTGTGCTCTCAGCTCAGATTCCCACCCAGCCACGCTGCACTCAGCCTTTGAGCTCAACAGCTCATTTAGTTTTCATCTACCAAAAGGCAGGTGCACCCAGAGGGTCCAGCTGAGCGGAAAATGGAAGGGAAATTTACAGGTTTCATAAAAATTCAGCAACTACCTGAGAATATCCATTGTTTTGCTAATTTAGGAAGTGCAGCAGAACCTGCATTTTTGGGGGGCTCAGCATTAATCTTGTATTTCACTAACCTACACACCAATGAACAAAAAAAAACCCCAACACTACAACAATTCTGAGGCTCTAGAAACAGCTCAGTGTAAATAAGACTACAAAGAGGACAATTTGTTTAACAAGGCAATTGTTAGGATTTAATAACTACAAAAATATTTAGAAAATTAAGGCCAGTGCAATTAAATGCAAACTGAAGTCCCTTGAGCTGACACAACAAGGGGAGGGCTGGGCTGTGCTGCTGCACAGCCAGGAGACTGCTGACTCTGAGGATAAATCCATGCTGTATCGATGCTGTCTGGGACACACAACACCCAGCCAGGAGTGCCCTTGACTTTAATGTGCCTCAGAGCAGATTAAGGCTCCCAGCGTGGAACGTGCTCCCTTGGCAGCAGCAGAAAGTTCTGGGCTGGGTTATTCAGCACCACAGAGCTGCAGCAAAGACAAGTGGAAAGATTTGTGTCCCACTGTGGGGGAAATTCACAGCCCTGTGGCTGCTGCTAACACACGTGGCCAGGCCCAGGCTGGGCTTATACAACAGCTCATTGAGGTTCTGTGGTTCTGCACAGCCACGCTGTCAGGCTTATCCCCACACCTTTATCCTTCCCATGGGAGATGCTGATGCTGGAAGTGCCATCTAAGAGCACTAAGAGGCCGTGAGAGCCCCAGGTTTTATCTCTGGTAATGGTTTTTCAGCACTATCCTCTCCTCATGGCCATCATGGCTGGTCCCAAAGGACCCATTCCGGGTCAGCTTCGAGCCTGACAAGTTAGGCATGGCAAAGGTGCTGTGGAACTTGCTCTCGAATCCAGATTTCCCTCATCCTAGTGCACTATTCCACCTTCTGTACCACTCAGCAGACTCAGCTCCTCGACTCAAAGGCTAAGGGCTGGAATATAGACAAGATTCTGAGCCTTCCTCACGGTGTTTCTGTGCCAGGCCCTACAACAGGAGAGCAGCTCTGGATTCCTGCAGGTGTTCAAGGAGCAGGGGCTGGCTCTGGGGGTGGATCTCACCCTGTGCCCAAGCAGGAACCCAGCGAGGAGCCCTGCAGAGCATGCTGAGAGAGCAGTGGGGACACAGCCACACAGAGCCCCCACAGAGCCC
>VZSR01001482.1:303728-313961 GCA_013398615.1 Brachypodius melanocephalos | reverse complement strand
GTGTAGAAAACTTCCCTACTCGAGGGGCCGTAATTCAGGCTCCATCTCTGACAGACATCCCAGGATACACAAGCCTGCCCCATCCCCCAGGGGTTACAGAAGGCTGGTTTGGGGTTTAACACTCATTTGTCCTGTGCTCATCAGGACATTTGCTCTCATTCATGGTTTAATTACGAGGGTGTTCTCAGAGTACAGAACTGGGACCGTTTCCTACTTACAGGGAATATTGGGAAAAGCTGCCAAACCTTAATCAGATTTGTTCATCAGGCTGCAAGAATCATTTCGGAGACTTTTCAGTTTTGTTTGCTCCCCCAAGCACAGCAAGGAGCCCCTGAATGATATTTGAAAGGCATTTGGTGGGAGCTGCTGTGCCCTGAGCTGGCTCCTCGTGCTGCTGAGTCAGCACCACAAGGGAATCACTCCCGAGGGAAAGGGGCTTCAAGGAGACAGGGAAGGACATTCCCATCTGGCAGCTGATCCCTCCAGGGCACAGCCCTGCCATCAGGAGGGCTCTCTGCTCTGCTCCTCTCTGTGATGGCAGCCTGTCCATCCTCAGCCCCTTTCTCACCATTCCTGACTCGCTGCACGTGTTCCTCATGCTGAAAATCACTTTTGGGGATGTCTCAACCATTTCCAAGAGCAACAATGCAAGAAATGATTCTTTCTTGAGTCTGGTGACTGGTGAAGCTCTGGCACAGGGTGCCCAGAGCAGCTGTGGCTGCCCCTGGATCCCTGGAAGTGTCCCAGGCCAGGCTGGACAGGGCTTGGAGCAGCCTGGGACAGTGGAAGCTGTCCCTGCCATGGCAGGGGTGGCACTGGAGGGACTTTAAGGTCCCTCCCAACCCCAACCAGCCTGCAATTCTGTATTTAAGTGCACCAGTGAGAACAAATGACTGCACAATAACCCCTAAAGCCACAAACTCCAGGATTTTGTCTGGGGTTTTACAGGCACCAGTGAGGAAGGAGCAAACCCTTAAATGGCCTCGTGTCTCCTGTAACAGCAACACCCAGAGACACCCCTGGGCTCAAACTCCACAGCATGCCCTGGAAAAGCCCCATCCCAGTGGGGATGGAGTTCAGAAAGAGAGAGAACAAAAGAAAAAACGCTTTCAATTTGTAAATCCTAATGTTTGAAAGAGGGAAAGGTCAGGTGAAATATATGGAGGAAAAAATTCCTGGTTGTGAGGGTGTGTAAAACCCCAAAGGAAATCCTGGAGTTTGTGGGTTTAGGGGTTATTGTGCAGTCATTTGTTCTCACTGGTGCATTTAAATACAGAATTCCAGGCTGGCTGGGGTTGGGAGGGACCTCCAAGCCCATCTCATGGGGCTCCTCTTGCTGGTGGAGCCCCACGCTGGCCACGCTCCATGGGCAGCTCCAATGCAGCCCAGGCCATTCCCAGCTCTCAGGGCTCCTGTGAGCCTGGAGCTGAGCATCCCACACCAGCTGGAGGTGCCACACCCCGGATTTATCCCACGTGGATCCATCCATGCTGCAGTGCTTGGTACAGGGTGAGCTGGGCCAACCCAACCCTGACTGCAGCACACTCAGCCAAGGGCACCCACAGAGCCCAAAGCACCAAAACCACGGCTGGCAAAGCCCCACTGAAGCCAACCAGTTTAAAAGCCTAAATTTAAAAGAAATTTGTCTCCAGAAAGCAGATGCTTGCCATGGCTGGGTGAAGGACCCAGAAAAACAACACCACGTGGGGTTTGGATAGAACTGGGGTCAGAGGGAACAAGACTCAGAATAAATAAATAAATGAATAAACTAGCAGTGGTGATTTTTCAGAATAAATAGCAATAACGAGATGATCTGTGCTAAAACAACACCCAGAAAAGCAAGATTTAGCTCCTTGTGCTAAAAGTGAACCACAGCCTTCTCAGGGATCTGAGCAATGGCAAGTGTCCTGCAGGGACACTCAGCCTGGCCTGGGCTGGTGACACACAGGGACAGCTCCTGCAGGACACTCAGCCTGGCCTGGGGTGCTGGCAGCCACCTGGAACGGGAATTTTGGGGCTTGAGGAGACTCTGGATGTGTTTTATCCCTAAACTCTCACTTCTCTACCCTCTGCCCCTCTCCTGGTGGTTCCTACCCGCAGCTGAGGGACCTTTAGGAGAGATAAAACCTGATATAACACAGCCAAAGTGGGCGAGGCAATGGCTTTGAGAGTCTTTGTTCCCCCAAAAATGACAGAGAGTAGAACAGCTCCTTTATCAGCTGTGGGAAGGTCAAAGGTGTCCCCAAGGCTCAACATGGAGCAGTCTGTCCCTTATTTCCTTAAAATTTCCCGCTTTGGACGCTGAGTCTGTCTCCAAAGGTTCCTGCACAGCTCCAGGGCAGCTCAGCAGAACATCCCAGGGAGCCTCTGAGCAGGTCCTGCAAGGATTGCTGAGCTTGGAAAAGCCCTCCCAGGCCATGGAGTCCAGCTGATCCCCAGCACTGCCAAGGCCACCAGGGTCCCATGTCCCCAAGGGCCACAGGGCTTCTAAATCCCTCCAAGGAAGGGGCCATGGGCAGCTGGGCCAGGGCTGGAGAGCCCTTCTGGGGAAGGAGTGGGAATGGCTCCCACTGCCAGAGGATGGGAGATTGGGATGGAATTGTTCCCTGGCAGGGTGGGCAGGCCCTGGCACAGGGTGCCCAGAGCAGCTGTGGCTGCCCCTGGATCCCTGGCAGTGCCCAAGGCCAGGCTGGACACTGGGGCTTGGAATGGTCTGGGACAGTGGGAGGTGTCCCTGCCATGGCAGGGGGTTGGAATGGAATGAGATTTATTCACCTCATCCCTTCCAAGCCAATCCATCCTGGATCCCTGGGGCTCAGCAGTCCAGCTGCAGGGACATCCCTCAGGTGACCCCGAGCAGTCCCCAGGCTGGAAGGAGCCCAAAGAGACCCCAAAGTCTCCATCCATGGAGACATTCACACCTGGCAGGGACACACCTGGCTGGCCATGAACAGCCCCCTCTGCTTGCACAGGGCTTCAGGGTTAACCCAGCCCAGCCTGAGGGAGCCCATCCCAGGGGCTGCCCACCATGCCCACAACTCCTCCTATGCTCTCCTGAAGCCAAAGCCTGATCATGGGTAACTGGAAATAGAATTCCTAACCAGAAGGAGAAAAAAACCCACCCCACCCACTCCTCAAAAAAAAAAAAAAAAAAAAAAATCTCTGCCCATGCTGTGAATTCCAGTGTGGAAACCACAGCCTGTCCAACAGCTTCTGAGCACAGGCAGTCATGGAGCACTGGAATAACAGGACAGGGCAGGTGGGAAGGGATGAGGGATGAGGATTTACCCCAGTCCCCCACTCCAGCTGCTCCAGACTGCTCAGGGTGTGTTCAGTCTTATTCTGAGCATCTCCAGCAATGGACATTCCACATCTGGGGGCTTCTCCTCCAATACCTCATCACCCTCCCAGAAAATTAAAACAAAGCTAAAATCTCAGAGTTCTCAAATTCCTGGCAGAAGCTGTTTTACAGCTTTGCTGAAATCTCTCACAAGTCACCCAGCCTGGTTTGCTTTCAGCTGCTGCTGCTATTTTCGTTTGCTGACCTATATTCTTATCCTGGAGAAACAGAACTGTCTCCTCTTGTTCACAGCTTCCCCTTCATTGACGACTTTTCAGACATCAACCACAACCACCTCCCTCTCCATGGTCCCTCTTCCAGGCTGAGGAGTCTCCTCTGGCCACTCCTGTGTGAGCTCCTCCACAAGGATGCTTTATTTATCACACCTCTCATTCCTGAGAGCCTCTGCAGGAGGAGAGATTTGGATGGAGATACTGGACTCAAAGGCAAGCACATGGAATCATGGAATCATGGAATGGTTTAGGATGGAGAAACCCTGAAGATCATCAACCCCCTCCCATGGCAGGGACACATTCCACTGTCCCAGGCTGCTCCAGGCTCCATCCAGCCTGGCCTTGGGCACTGTCAGGGATCCAGGGGCAGCCACAGCTGTTCTGGGAATTCCATCCCAGCCCCTCCCCACCCTCGCAACCAGGATTTATTTCCATGTATCTCCACCTGACCTTTCCCCCTCTCAAACATTAGCATTTACGAATTGACAGAGTTCTTTCTTTTGTTCCCTCTCTTTCTGAATTCCTCCAACTCCACTTGCTGGAGGAAAGCCACACAAAAGCATCCTTCTGCCCCCTCCATCCTCCACATGCAGTGCATGGAGCCCCAGCTCATGCGAGGTGATGCTGAGCTGAAGAAGGAGGGAGCAAACACAAACCTTCACCCTCCCAGAGCCCTTCACCTTCAGTTTTGTGTCACAGCTCTCACGAAAGCTGCAACTGTGTGTGAAAAAAAACCCCAACAGGCAGGAAAGCTGAAAAGCTTTGCTGTTTGTATTCCCTGAAGAAGTAAAATGAGGCAACAGCACTTACAGAAATGTACCCAGGAGGATCTTTTTAAAGTTAAACCGTGTTACTGCACTGTTTTATCAATCACAGAGCTCAGCAGCAAAGCCTGTGTGCAGCTGCTCCCCAAACTCCAAGCAGCAGCTCAGGCAAGGACAGGCATTCCCAAAATTCCATCCTGTGTGTCCAAAGGAAGAGGCTGGTGGGAGCTCTCTTGGGCTGCTCTCCAAGGGCCAGGAGTGTTCCTGTTTTCTGCCACCAGGGCAGGCAAAGGCTGCAGCTGGAACCCCCTTCTGCTTTTTGGGACTGTTGCACCTCGTGTCCCATCCTGAGGCTGCTGGGCCCTGCCCAGGCTCCCCAGGGAATGGGCACATTCCCAACCCTGCCAGAGCTCCAGGAGTGCTCCCAGGGATGCCCGGGGTGGGATTTTGGGGGGTCTGTGCACAGCCAGGGGTTGGATCAATGGACCCTGTGGGTCCCTCCTGCCTCAGCATATTCCACGTTTTTCTGTGATTCCTCTCTCCCTCTAATAAAGCATTTCCATGGATATTTGGGAGTGTATCCCCTCAGTGCTGTCCCTGCCAGCTGTCCCTCTGGAGAGGCACTGGCCCTGTGTGACAGGTCCCTGTGTCACCTGCCCTGCCCAACGTGAACCAGGGCAGGCATCATCCCCAGATCCCCAGCGAGGGATATTCAGCAGCCTAAGCTGAACTAAAACATCATTCAATGAAACAGCTCCATAATTCTCATCGGGATTAGAGTCATCAGCTGAAAATCCATTAAGAGAAATAGATTAAGCAATAAGGCAATGACCATCCTTGTCTTTACTCTCCCTCCTGAACGTAAACAACCCCTGGAACAAAACCTGCCCATGTGGAGCCAGAGAGGCACCAGCTCCTTCCTCATCCAGCAGCACCCCCAAACAGCAGCTGCACCCCAAAAACCACCCTCAAATAAAGCCCTTCTGTCAAGGCTCTCACAGAAAAGTATCTACAAATACACCAAATCTTCGTTTGGGCAGAAATACAACCCTGAGCTGCTCCCTCCTCCCCAGAAAAGGTTAAACCAACATCTCCTGCTCGACCCAAATACAGAGGGCTCAGCATTTTATTTGGCAACAAATGCAACTCAGTCAACGTGCATATTTCCCCTCGTTATCAAGAACTGAGAATAAACCAGATGTCCTCTTCGCCTGCATTTGTAAACCTAAGGCTCCAGCATTGGTAAGGCTCTGTTTTGACCCCAGCAAGGGAAATCCTAAATCAGAACAAGCTGAAGTGCCTGCCACGTTTATCCAACGGGGCATGAACTGAGCAGCTGCTCCAGTGACACCTCCCCATCCCCATCCAGGTGACCAAACCAGCAAAACCACACCTGAACTGGAGCTGCTCAGGCAGGATACCCAGTGAGGAGCAGGGAAGAACCAAATTCCTGATCCAGGCTGGCCCCAAAGCTGCTCTGAATGTTGGAGAAACCTCAAAGAATCTCCAGGTGACCAACTGAGCTTGGGCAGTGTTGGGCCAGGGGACACCCAGGGGATTTACACGGAATTCAGAGATTCCCAGACTGGTTTGGGATGGGAGGGACCTTAAAGCTCCAGTGCCATGGGCAGGGACACCTCCCACTGTCCCAGGCTGCTCCAATGGCCAACCTGGCCTTGGACATTCCAGGGATCCTGAGGCAGCCACAGCTGCTCTGGGAATTCCATCCCAGCCAGGAATTCCCAATTCCCAATCTCCCATCCATCCTGCCCTCTGGCAGAGTGAAGCCATTCCCTGTTTCCTGTCCCTCCAGGCCTTTGCCCAAAGTCCCTCTTCAGCTTTTCAGTGTCTGAAGGCACAAAACTGCTGTTCCACAACGTTCAAAATGCAAAATAAAGACAATTCTGTCGTGGAACACTCAAGGACAAAGGTGTCACTAATGATCCAACAAATCCCAGTGGGGTTCCTCAGCATCTCCCAATTCCAGCCAGGCCCAGAGCAGCTGCAATCATTTTTCTGTCTTTTCTCCCCTGTTATAAAAATGATTTCCTGTGGCAAGGAGGGGAAATCACTGCAAACCTGAGGCCAGGGCTCTCACACCCTCACTGCTGCTGGGAGTCTTGGATTCTGTACTCATCTAAACCACACTGCTCTGCTGGGGAAAAAAATCTCCTCCAGGAGACTGGAAGTTATGCTGGACTTTATGGATTATAAAGAAACCTGAGTTGGAAGCCCAGGATGGCTTCCTGAAGCAAACACCGAGCTGGTGTTGGGTGTGACAGAGCCACCCTGCCATTTCTGGTGTTTGAGGGCAGGAAACGTTTCAGGGAGATGCCAAGGAAGTGAGAGAAGGCAGAAGGTGAAGAAGGCAGGGGTGAAGGACATCACTGATGGCAGTGACACCGCTGGAGGTGACACTGGCTACAAATGAATGCCAATAAATCACCCAACACGACAACTGTCCCTGGTGCTGGGAACAACACAGCCACTGGTGCAGGGAGATTTGGTTCCTGAGGGAGCTGGGCAGGTCCTGGGGCTCAGCTCTGATCAGGAATAATCTGCAGCCAGGAACTCCTGGCTGAAAACACCCGCCCTGGGCACACCAGGGGTTTGACTGGGGCAGTTTTTACAAGGAAATTAAACTAGAATTAAACTACAATTAAATTAAATTTAAACTAAATGTGACATCACCAGATGGGCTTCAAGGCCCCTTCCAATCAAACTATCCTGGGATTCTGTGATCACACCAACACCCACCTGTCTGCAAGGAAGGAAAGTTTTAGGTACAATTCTACCAATTCTTTCTGTTAAAAGAGCACAAAAGGAGCAGATATTCAGCAAAGAATCCCACAACCCTGGGTGGGCAGAACAAAGGAAATCTGCTTTAAGTGGAGACACCATACAAATGATCTGGATCAGGCTGCACAATTCTTTAAAGCGTTTTTAGGATGAAAAAAGGTGCAAGAGGCAGAATTTGTTGCTCAGGGTGAACAGATAGAGCAGGCAGAAAAAGAAAGGGGTTGACAAAAAGCAGGAGAAATCTCTTTCTGTCGGATCAGATGGATGCATTGACCACCTTGCCTCGTGACTGGGTGGAGACCTGCAAGGTGAGTGCCAGGATGAGGCAGATCAGGATCTCAGGACAGGGAGCTGAGCTCTGAATGAAGTACAGATTTAGCACCAGCTCCACCTTCCAGCCAGCACTGCCTGCTCAGGGGAGTTATTTTTACTGTAACCACCTCTCTGCTGATTATCAGGGGAGAGGGAAGAATCCTCAGCACAGAAAGTCTGAAAGCTTTTCAGGAACATTTGAGGAATTTCTGTCTGGTTTCTCTTCCGTTCTGAAAATCCTCTAAACTGCACATATAGAAAATATTTAGTTGCATTTACTGCTTTGTTTGCTTCCAGGAGAGGATAAATCCAGAGATTAAAAGAGTAAAAATTACAAAGAGCAGAAAGTAAGTTTTAAAATTCTGTGATATTCATGCCTGTGAGAGCTCTGCCAGCTCAGTTATCTCAGTATCAGCTCACCCAGACCTGTGGTTGCAAGGACAACAAACAAGCTTTTATAACAAAGATTGTGAGAGCAACATTTTAAACCAAATGCTTAAAAAACCCTTGGCAATGTGAATAAACCATCTGCAAAACACAACCCAGCCAGAACACTGGGAGCACTCCCATCTCAGTGACCTTTCCATCGCTGATGCTCAGCCCCTCTGGGGAAAACATGTCAATCCACTTCAGATGAGGTTTGAAATGTCTGTCTGATTTAAAGATCCCACAGAGCTGTGCTTTCAAACAGCTGCCCCTTGAGCTGGACAGAATTCACCAGCCAAGCCAAACTGGGGTTCCCAGCTGCCCAAAATATGAACCTTGATGCGGATTTGTCCTGTAGTTAAACCTTGGTGTCAGGGCAGGTGTTGGCAAATCCCACCACCCCAAAAAACTGGGACATGGGAAGTGTCAGCCAACACCATCACCCCCAAAAAACTGGGACATGGAAAGTATCAGCAAACCCCTAAAACTGTGAAAATAAAGGTATCATCAAACCCCCAAAAAACCTGGGACATGAAAGATGTCATCGAACCCCCAAAAATCTGTGACACGAGAGGTGATGGCAAACCCCCTCACCCCGAGAACTCTGTGACATGAGAGGTGTGCACAAACACAGAATTTCTGGGGTTTTTCTGCTCCACATTTGCTGCCAGCCTCTCTTTACTCCTGCCACGTTTCAGTTCCCAAGACAACTGATGACCCTCTAATGTTCAGGTACAGAATCAAGCCCAGGTGAGCAGGGAACACGAGGGTGTGAGCCCAAGGGAACACCCCCAGGCATCCCTGTGACCTCCCTGTGACCACCACAGTGGCTCCCACCTGCCTGCCAGGAGCTGAGAGCTCTGCTCAGGCTCTGAGGAGCCAGCGCTGCCCTCCTGAGCTGCTGCCACCACCACGGCCACCACTGCAGTCACGGCTACCTGAGCTCGTTAAAAACTGTCCCTCGAGCCAACCAGGAGGAACCAGGGAACACTGAGAGGGTGGAAAGGGAAGCACCTCCCCATCCTCAACACCTCTGGATCCCTGGAAGCGTCCAAGGCCAGGTTGGACGGGGCTTGGAGCAGCCTGGGACAGTGGAAAGTGTCCGTGCCCATGGCAGGGGTGACACCGGATGGGCTCTGAGGTCCCTCCAGCCCAGCCCATCCTGGGATTCTGTGGTTCAGTGAAAAGGTGAGCCACGCTGGCACATCACAGAGGGGAGTCTGTACTGCCCAAAGCTTGTTCCACAGCTCCCCAAACATGAGACTGGAGACTGAAGCATCTTAGAGAAATAATTAGAGAAAGCAGCACTCTAATTAGGCCAGGCAGCGGTGAGTGAGCGCTGGCCGAGGGGCGATGCCCAGAGCCAGGGCAGGGAGAGCTGCTCGAGTGACCATGGGGTGTCACTCACACACCACAAACCCAGAGGAGAACAGATCCATGGCTGTGAGAGCACAGCCCCTCGGGGACTGCCCTGCTCTGCTCACAGGGCTCAGCTCACCCCAAATGAGTTTTGGGGATCCCCCTGAGGAGCTCACCCCTCTGCACACCCGGGTTTTACCCTCCTCTCCCTCCACAACGTGACAGCTCCCATTTTACACCAGTCCTCCGAGGGTCTGACAGACCAGCTGGCTACAAAAGGACGCAAAAATTCTCTTGCAAATCTTTTGTCTTTATCCCCTGACACATTTTCTGTCCTCTCGTTAATGCGGGCGACAGACAAAGCACAAACACCGTCGTGGCATCCAAAATCTGGGAAAAAAGCAGGTTTATTGCTAGCTGGGGCTGGCAAGGGGGACACAGAGATGTTGTTCCAGGCGGGAGAACAAAGATTAACTACTCTTTTCACAGATTTTAAATCCGGGAAGAGTGACCTCATACACCACAGCACTATTGAAACAACAAACCCCACAGAATACAACAAGCTGCTATTGACCCTTGGAACGGGAACGGCTCCATTCAAACGGGGGTTTGGGAAAGAGCTTCCAGAAAGTGACAGCGAAATTCCACTTTGAATTTCAGCACCGGCAAGAGCTTAACTCCATAAATCATTCCACCCATCACTCTTGTGCTCCCCTCGAACAGAAACAGCAAAAGGTGCCAGGAGCTTACGGGAAAAGCACAATCCGCAGATTCTTTTGGCAGGGGCTGAAAGGTTTTAAACTTTGATATCAGCCTGCTCTCACGATGCAGCTCGTGATCAGGGGGTACCTCTGCTCGGGGGAGGTGTGCCAGGGCAGACCGGTGTGGACCCCTGTGGACGCCACGGATTTGAAAGCCCATCGCTCAAGTTTAGGATCCCGAGAAGCCACTGACAGCTGCTGCTGCACCAGATGCTGTGCAGCCAGCCAGGCGATTAATT
>VZSR01001482.1:276691-295544 GCA_013398615.1 Brachypodius melanocephalos | reverse complement strand
GTGGATGTGGCTCAGTGGTGGCCTTTGTGGGCAATGGATTTGTAGGGAATTCTCAAAGCTTGACAGAAGGCTGACATAGGATACACCTGAATGGAAACTTGAAGGTAAGAAATGCTGACTTAGGAATACCATGGAATAAAACAGACACTGAGAGAGAAATGGAACTGGAAAGGAGTTTCAAAGGATGGCCTTGCAAATAGCCTGGATACTTTGGAGGAATAGAACTATGAAAAATGTACTGTAGTACATTCACGAGGGGTGATTTTAGATGATTTGCTTTATAGCATTAATAGCAGTGTGGCAAAAGCTGATAGGCCAAGAAATGCTTAGAATGTGTTGTAATTAAGAAACAATTGGCTTCTGATTGTCATGGTGTAAATTGTAACATCTGAACCGTCCCACCCTACACGTGAGACTGAAAATGGAATGAAATGTTTTTAAACACCTCCGAGTTACCGGGCTCAGGAAAAGGGATAACCCCACAGCCTTGGCAGCGCTGGGGTTAAAGGCTGGACTTTTCCAAGCTGAACAATTCCCTGATTGTGTGTCAGTGAAGCAGCACAGTCACCACGGGCAGGGCTCTCCACACCTTTCCCTTCTCTGAGCTCTGGCTCAGCTCCGGGCTCGGCCGCGATCGATGCGCCAATTCCGCGCTCCGGCCTCGGATCCGCGCTGGCACACCCCTGCTGCCAACTGGGGCACCCAGCCAGGCCTCCGGGGGGCTGGCAGCTCCTGGAACAGCTGCTCCATCAAGGGCCGGGCACGCAGGGAAACGGAGACAAAAGCCTCAGCCGAGCGGCATTCTGCATTCCCGGGAAGGGGCTGCAGGGAGGTTTGGAGTGCCCAGCCCTGGAGGAGCTCCTGGAGGTGGCACTGAGTGCCCTGGGCTGGGGACAGGGTGGGGATGGGGCACAGGACTCCAGCCTTAATGGTCCTGGGATTCTGCATGGCAAAGCACCTTCAGCTGCTGTGGGAACACGGCACCAAGAGCTCCAAAACGAGCTCAGCCGTGGAACCGTGGAAGCTCCTGAGCTGGGAGGGACCCACGAGGATCATTGATCCAGCTCCTGGATCTGCACAGACACCCCAAGAATCCCACCCTGAGCATCCCTGGGTGCTGGCCAAAGGCTCCTGGAGCTCTGGCAGCCTCAGCAATGTGCCACTGTGTCTCCTTCCCTGGGGAGCCTGGGCAGTGCCCAGCACCCTCAGGGGGAGTTTGAGCTGGGCCTTCTGAGCTCCTCTAAAAACCCAACAAACCAACTGTTGATTCTAGAAAGCGTTGAAAGGAGGAAAGCAGTGGAAGCTTATCAAAGCCCTGAGTAAACTCACATCTGGACAACTTCCAGGTGCAAAGTTTGTGCCAACTTACTCACAGTGCTACTCTGAGCCAGGACTCCTCCAGTTACCTGTGCAAGACACTCAGGAGGAGCTTTGCCTTCAAAAACTCCTGGCAGGCAATGGAAAGGCCTTGAAGAAATGTTGTTTTTTTGTAAAAGATGCTGCCTTCAGCATCCCCTTTGTTTTGCTGCATCATGCACCAAAGAGCATCACCACTTCTGCAGGCACAAGTTCATGCAGAGAACACCACTTCCACTAAAATAGAACTACTTCAGGTTATGCAACACTCATTAAAATTACAAAACCTCTCAAAAAGCCGAGCAGCGTGTTAAGGCACTCTGGAGCTCGGGGTCTGCTGAGTTAGTGGCTGCATCATGCAAACTGGCAGCAAGAAACTCCGCAGGAACGGCAACCAAAGTTCATGCCTGATGACAAGGCAAAAATGGAGAGCACCTGAGGGCAGGGATGAACTTCCCAGCCCAGCTCAGCAGAGTGGGGTTCACAGAGATGCCAGCTCTTTCTGGGGAAGCTTTAGAATGAGCACCAGTACAGGAAGATTTGTAATTTCGTCTCTCTCCGTATTTCGGAATTTCTACGAACTGGATTCAGTTCCATGGGATGAATTCCAGCTCATTTCCTATGAGCACAGGGACCTCGTTCCCTGGAGAACAGCCAGGGTGCCCAGCCCTGGATGCTGACCAGCCCATCCAAAGCCTCCTAAGAGGGATAAAATCCCCAAATTGCCATCAGCCCCAGCATTGGTTTGTTCGAGCTGCTTTGGAGAAGGTTTTGGTTCTGGAAGCAAACACGTTTTGTGGATGAAGTGGCCCAAGGAGGCTTAAGCCAAACCAGCTGCAGGAGGAGAAGGGGATGCAGGTGGGATAAACCCAAACCCTGCCAGCTACAGGGACCCAGAGCATTCCCTGGCATCCTCCACCCCTGAGCAGGGCACGGGGACCACTGGCACAGCACAGCTCCAGGCCACTCCCAGCCTCAGGTGACAAAAACCCCAAAGTGCCAATTTACCCAAAGACTCCACAGCATCTGCACACCTCAACCTGAACGGATCAAAGCCCAACACGGAGCTGGGGAACTTTGGGAATTAGCACTGTGAGCCAGGCAAGCAGCCCCAGCAGCCCCTGAGAGCAGCAAACCCCCCTCATGCCACGCTGGATGCCCACCGGGGCTCATGCCAAGGCAGGGACAGGCGGGTCCCTGGGCACACACACACACACACACACCCACACCTCTGTTCTGCTGCCGGGGGACACCTCTGGGGGCTGGCCTGGCCACCAGGGCTGCCACCCCACGGGCCTTGGTGGGTCTCATGTAGCCCTTGAGCTGCTCTGCTGCCTTCACTCTCTCTTTCTTTGCCTCTTTCACCACCTTCTGCTCACATTCTTCTGTTTCTTTAGTTGGGGCTTGAGATTCCTTTTCTTGACTTGTGTCCTGAGATTCCTTTTCTTTAGTTACTTCTTGAGATTCCTTTTCTTTGGTTATGTCTTGAGATTCCTTTTCTTTAGTTGTGTCCTGAGATTCCTTTTCTTTAGTTTTATCTTGAGTTTCTCTTTCTTTAGTTGTTTCTTGTGAATCCTTTTCTTTATTTGTGCCTTGTGAATCCTTTTCTTTGGTTTTCCCTTTATCCACCTGAGTCTTTGACACCGGAGTGTCCTCCAGGAGAATGTCCCCACCACGAGGAGCATCCTTCAGGAGAGCCTCAGCAGCACGAGCAGGGCTCTCCTCTGCAGGCTGCCAGGGACCTTTGCTGTTCTCCTTGGGCTGTTTTGGGGTAGTTTGGGCAGCTGTCCCATTCAGAGCAGCAGCCTCAGTGCCCTGGGGTTGGGCTGAGCTCTGCTCGCTCCTCGTGCCCAGCTCAGCCCCTCCAGCTTTCCTGTCCATGCCAGCTCCTGGCACAGCCTGGCACATGGCTGCCAGGGCTGGGGGGATGCTCCCTGTGCCCCCAGGGGTCCCTGCAGGGGCTGAGATGCTCCCTGTGCCCTTCTCTGGACAGGACACGGTGGTCTCTGGTCCCCCTGTGCCCTGGGCAGCTCCAGCTCTGTGTTTGGGATCTGCTGCCTCCTGAGGAAGCTCTGAGGGGGCCTTGGCAGTGTTGTGCCTTCTGTCAGCAGGTTTGATCTCTTTGTCACCCACCTTTGCCACGGGGGAAAGGTGGTTTTTGTCCTTGGGGTGGCCGTGCTGGGGCAGAGCCCCTGTGCTTCTGCCATCCTCCTGTGAACCCTCTTCTCCAGGTTCTTTGTGACTGATGGGCTGCTCAGCACATTGCTGCATCTCCTCAGCACCAGCTCCAGGCTCTCTGCTGCTTTTCTCTGCCACAGCTTCCAGAGGAGGAGGAGGAGGAAGGCCCCCAGTCCCTGCAGCCCCCTCTGTCTGCTTTGGGAGGGCACAGGGAGCGTCACCCCCCTCAGCAGGGCCGCGTGCTGTGCTCTGACACACGGCTTTGGAGTCACCTCCTCGATTATCCCCAAGTCTTTGAGGGCCAGGGGGAAAGGTTTTAATGTTTCTGTTTTCATCTACCCCATCTGTGTCCTCCAGCCCAGATCCCAGGGGAGGCTGTGCTTCACTCCTGTCTGCCTTTGCCTCCAGAGGAACAGCCTGCCTGGAGGCATTTTTAGCCTTTTTACTGCTTCCATCATAACCCCTCTTTTTACATCTCTCACTGACTGGGGCCAGCCTGGGATCTGGCACTGCTGGATGCTCTGGAACAGGATTTTGATTCCTGCTGCAAGGACTGGCACCTCCAGCCTCAGCTTTGTCTCTGATCTCCGGGCCAGGAGGAGGGGACGTGGCTGCTCCTGCTTTATGCTCCAGCACAAGAGGCTGCTGTGGGTCAGGCTCTCCCTTTCTGTGCTCCTCTTCACCTCCTGGCTGTGATTTCCCTGGCTCCAGAGGCAAAGCAGGAGCCTGCACCTCGGCAGCATCAGGCAGCAGAGCCACTGGAGCCCTGGAATTCTCTCTGCCCTTCTCAGACTGAGTTTGTTGAACGTGTCCCCCTGCAGGGATCTCACCTGGCTGCAGCTCAGGGCTCTGCTCAGCCTTTTTGCCTTTCCCATCCCTGCTTTTCCTCTTGAGCTTGTCCATCCCCAGCTCCCTGGTGGGACTGTGCCTGCCTGCCCTGTGCTCTGGGACAGGCTGGCATTTATCTGCTTCCTTCCCTTTATCCACAGGCCAGGTTTCCTTAGCACTGCCTATTTCTGGCTCTGCAGTTTCTGTTTTCTGCCCTGGAAGATTTGGCTGCTCAGAGCAGCTCCCGGTGCCACCCTGCATTTGGGGTTTGCCCAGCTCCTGTGCCAGCCTCTCTCTCTGCAAAGCAGAGCCCTTCTCCTTGTCCAAGCTCATTTCCTTCGTACCTCCAGGCTCCTGCTGCTGCCTGCCTTCCCCCCCAGCACCCAGGACAGCTGCCTGCCCACAGGGACTCTGCTCAGGCTCTTTCCTTCTCCCATCATTGCTCCTCTTCCTGGGTTTCTCTGCCAGCCCTGGCACATCTGAGCTGAGCCCAGGGGCCTCTCTGCCTTTCCCAACCAATTCCTCCTTTGTGGGGCTGATGGTGGCAGCCAGGGCAGGAGTTTTGGGTTCCTCTCTGCTCTTCTCCTGCAGCAAAGCTTGCTCTAAAGCTCCCAAATCAGCCGTTTCACCTTTCCCAACACGTTCTTTTGGTTTCTCTGGCCCCAGCTCGATTGGTTTTTGCATTTTAGCTGTGTTTTCCTGCAAGCCCCCAGCAGGGACAGAGCTCCCCTCTCTACCCTTACCACTGCCCTCCTTCAGCTCACCAGCTACCTCAGCAGAACTCCCTGCATCCACCTTGTTCTCCAGGAAAGGCTGCTGGAACAAGCTCCTCTCCCCTTTTTTGCTCCTTCCGTCGCTGCCTCTCTTTTTGGGTTTGTCTGCAGGCCAGGTCTGTGCGGTGCTGCCTGCTGGCTGTGCTCTGGCAGCACCCCCCTGGCCATTTTCGGGATCAACCCCTTCCTTGCCAGCCTCATGTGCCCTCCCTCCCTCCGTGACTGTGCCTCCATCCTCCGGCAGCACCGTCTGCTCCCAGCTGCTTTTCGCCCTTTTGCCTTTCCCCTCGCTGCGCTTTTTCTTGGCTCTGTCCACCCCGTGTGCCCAACTGGGATCTCTCCCAGGCTGCTGCTGCCAGGGAATGAATCCTCTCCCTCTGTTTGGGGCTGGGGGATCTGCTGCCACCCCCCTGCCCCCTGCCTCGCCAGGGCTGGGAGTTCTGGGGGCTTCAGGAACACCCTCAGCCCTTCTGTCCTGCACAGCTGGAACTTCCCCGGCTTTTGGTGAAAGCAAGGCTGGAACAGGAGCTCCAGGAGCATCTCTTGGGCTCTTCAGGCCTCCCTCTGCCCCTGTTTTCCTTTCTCCAGCTGCCTTTGGCTCTGCAGGGAGCTTGTCCTCCACGGCTGCAGCCTCCAGGTGAGGCTCTTTGGGGGATTCCTTTCCAAGCCCTTTGCTTTTCTCCCCGTTTTTCTTGGTTGCTGTTTCCAGGAGAGGCTGATGGACAGAGTCACTGGGTGCTCCCTGTCCTGGAGAGGGGCTTTGAGGCTCCTCCTTTTTCTGGGAAAGGGGCAATTCCAAAGGTTTGGTCTGTAAGGGAGTTCCTGCTCTGCCCAGATTGACCCTCGGGTCGGCACCTTTGGACTCCTTGCCCTCCCTTTTCTCATTTTTATTGGGGAAATCTCTCTCTGTGGCCTTGCTGGCAGATTCCTGCACCTCAGCCTTGCCCACCTGCTCAGGGGGAACCTCTTGGCTTTTGCCTTTCCATTCCAGCATCCAGCTGCCATCTCTCCTTCCCTCAGTTTTCATCTCCTCCCTGGGTTTGGCATCCAACAGCCTGGATTTTGGAGCCTGCTGGCCCGGGGCTGGCACTGGGAAGGCGTTTTGCTCATCCAGGATGTGACTCCCAGTTGGTATTTTGGCATCCTTGGGCACATCCAGAGCTCTTCCCGAGGGTGTTGCAGGACACACGTCTGGACTCTGCCATCCCAGCCCAAAGGGAGCATTCCTGGCAGCTCTGGAGCCCGTTCCGTTCTCATCCCAGAACTCCATCCCTCTTGGCAGCTGGCTTCTCCTTTGTTTGGGTTTCTTCTTCTTTTTCTTCACAAGGGCACCTTCCAAATCCCAGTTTTCCTGGGGGGGAACTCTGCAGCTCTCCACGGGCTCCGTGGGGACATTGGTGGCCTTTTTGTGAGGAACCCTAAAGCGAGGGGATGCTCCAGCATCCACCGTGGAACAGGGATCTGCTCTGGGCTCGGGACTCTTCTGCTGTGGGACACCTACAGGATGCTCCTCTGGCACATCTGTGAGAGGCACTGGGGCAGGCTTTGCTCTGCCAAACCCACGGTCCCTGGATTTGGGAGCTTGCCTGACTTGTGCAGTGGGAAGACCTGGAATACAGGAAGCCTGCTCAAACATCAAGGCCACTACTTGGTGGATCAAAGAAATAATAAATGTATTGTGTGTGTGAGTGCAGCCCTCTCCAACAGGCGGATGGGCAGGATTTCCCAGCACTGGAACCACACCAGAGCCACCCTGGGAGGGCTGGGGGAGGGATTCACCCCAACACCTGTGTAATCTACCCCAAATCCATCCATCAGGGCTAATTAAACACGAGGCTGACGCAGGCTCTTAGCCCACCATAAAGCACCGGTTCTCGTGAGGACGTGCCACGGCTTTTTAAAAATGCATTAAGGATCCATTTTGTCTCAGCAAGACAAGATCAGAGAGAGCCTTTTTATATCTCTGCCTGGCACCCTTCCAGAGTGGGAAAACAGAAGTTTAGTGGGAAGATGGGAAGAGAGATGGGGGCAGGAGAGCCAAGATTCCCCAGCAGGCAGGGTGGAAGCAGGGGGAGGCAGAGCCTCTGTCCCAAGGTGTCCTGCTGTGTCCCTGGGGATCCCTCAGCCTTGGAGGAGCTCGGAGGACAGGAGCACTCCTTTGTCACTCAGCCCTGGCCCACAAATCCTCCTCCACACCGAGTGTGAGCAGCACCAGCTCCTCTGAAGGCTGGGGCAGTGGAGCAGGAGGAAATCTCATCTTCCCTTGGCAATTCCACAGCTCCACTGGAGGGAGATCCTCCCTGGGAACACCCTCCATAGAATCAACTTCTCCATTCCAAAATGAAAGCCAGTGCTGGTGGCAGAGAGCTGAGGAGCTCTGCAATCCTCCAGCACAGCTGTGAGCCAGTCCCGGTGAGAAAGCACCCAGAGCACCCAGATTTGGGATTTTAGTTGGAACGTGGAGGGAAAAGAGCCTTGGAGAGGGCAGGGATCCGAGGGGAAGGGTGAGCCCAGCACCAGGAACAGAGAGGCACTAAAAGACATTTCTGCTCGCCCAGGTGGCCCCACAGCCAGGAGCAGAAGGTGAAGAGTTCCCAGAGGAGGTTTCCACGAGGAAATGGAGTGATTTTTATATTATATTTGATTTATCTCCTACCTGTGGGCTCCTGCAGGGTTTTCCCCTCTTGAGGTTCCACGTGTTGGACGTGGTTGTGCTCAGCCTCCTCCTTTTGTGTCTCACCATTCTCTGCAGGAGCAGATTTTTCTGGAAGGTCTTTCTTTTCCAGTGCTCCTTCTGCTTCAGCTGGAACATGAAAGACAGGAAGAGAAAGCTTCAGGTCTGAGGAGCAGAGGCAGCCTGCAGCTAAAGCCCAGCCCTGGCAAAGGGGGTCATTGGGTGTTTAAGGAAGTTTCTGAGGCAGGGCTGGTCCATCTCCTCCCATTCCCATTTCAGCAGCACTTTGATATTTTGCACACCCCAAGAACACGAGGCAGGGGTTGTTTCAGGCCTTAAGCACAGGGTGAGGGTTTGTTTGGGTTTTTTTTTCCTCTTTGTTATCAACCCAGTTGAGACCGGGAATTCAAACCCAGAATGAAGTCCACGATCAGCCTGGAGCCCCTGGCTAATGCTGCTCATCCTGTATCCATCCCCACCTTCCAGCACATCCACCACAACATCCCTCACTCTGCATTATTGGAATTTGCAAGGCTTAATTACCCGGGAGAGCAGCTCTCCTGTAATTAATGTCATTTCAAATTTCAGTGGGAAGGAAAACGATGGCAGACATTGGTACAAGAACCGTGCAGGAGGAAGGCAAGGACACGTCCTGGGAATGGCAGCACACCCCAAAAACCTGCTGCAGCTTCCACTTTGGTGCCTGGGGGCGTTTCTCACCTGCTGCCTCCCACTGCTGGTTGGTTTTCCCGGGAATGTGCTCATCCAGGGGGCTTGGAGGGGCTTTCCTGTCCTTCACCTTCTCTGAGAGATCCTCACAAACTTCTGGGGCTTTGGATTCTGCTTCCACCTTTGCTGTCGTTTCTGCGAATGGAATGGAAAGAGGGAAAAAAATCCCTGGTTTTCAATTTAGATCAGAGAAAATAAGATAAAAATCACTCCCTCGCCTGATTTTTTATCTTCTGCAAGGAACTGAAGGGTTTCCTCACTTTCAAAACCTGATTTTTAGGATTTCTACCTTCCTGCATTGTCTTGCAGTTCCACCTGGGCCTCTCAGTCACTACATTCTAGTGGGGTGGGGTTTTTTTGGTTAAAATTTCTCTCTTGAAATATATCCTCATCATTAAACATAAAAAAAATTAAAAAACATTAAAAAAAAACAAAAAAAAACCCCAAAAACCCCCAAAAAACCCCAAAAAACCACCAAAAAACAACCCAACAACAACAACCCAAAAAACCCCAAAAAAATCAAGAACAAAAAGCCCCCAAAAAACAATGAACCAACCAACAAAACCAAAAAAACCCCACAAACAAACAAACAAAACCCCAAAAAAACCTAAACAAAAAGAACCCATTAAAAACACTAAAAAACCCATGAAAAGTATTAGAAGGTAAGAAAAAATATCTCACTCCAACCCCATCAATAACCAATCCACCTATGCTGCCTCTGCCCAGGACTATTTGCTGCATTTTATTAATATAAATATAACATAAATACCATTTTGGAGAGCAGTTTTCTCTCCAGAGGTTTGGTGTCCCTGGAGGAATCCACAGCAAAGCTGCACAAACCCTTCCCAGCACTGCAACACCGACAGCCATCCCAAGGAAAATCCCCAAATTATCAGCTAAGCCTTTCAGTCTCTTCAGGGATTGTTTGTCAGCTGTGTGTCCTGCAGGATTTGGGAGGTTTTGGTGAGAGCTGGGGGTGGTGGTGGTGACACAAAGCCAAGCACCAGCAGGGATCAGCCAACACCTCTCCATGGCTGTCCTCACACCGCTCAGCACCGCCAGGAACGCACGATGGAAATGAAGAAATCACTCAAAACCTCCAGTTTTATCTTTTACAAGTGAGAAAATCCCTGTGAAGGATTTTTCTGCGTGTCCTGAGAGCAGAGCTGAGCTCTCCTCAAGGTGCTTCACCCAAAGCCAACCAAGGCTGGGCTCCACCACCTCAGGGCCTTTTCCAACCTGAATTTTCCATGACTGGGACTCTGGGATTTGGGCACACTCACCTGCAGACTTGTCTTGCTGCTTGGATGTCAGCAGCTCCTCAGACACAGCAATCCTGGGGGCAGCTGCAGGGCCAGGCTCAGCTTCCACTGACACATTTCCAGCATCCCCAGCAGGGACAGGCTTGGCTGGAGCTGCAGGAGCAATCCCAGAATCCAGGGCATGGTGATGGTTGACTTCTGCTGCTGGGCCAAACTCAGAGCCCGTAACGTGCTGAGCTTTGTCATCTGCTGCTGGAGCAAATCCCAAATCCAAGGCATGGGGAGGTTCCTCATCTGCTGCTGGGGCAAAGCCCAAATTCATGTTCTGGTGGGATTCCATGTCTGCTGCTGGAGAAAACCCCAAATCCATGCTCTGGTGGGACTCCACATCTGCTGCTGGAGAAAACCCCAAATCCATGCTCTGGTGGGATTCCACATCTGCTGGGGCAAATCCCAAATCCATGTTCTGGTGGGATTCCACACCTGCTGCTGGGGCAAATCCCAAATCCATGTTCTGGTGGGATTCCACACCTGCTGCTGGGGCAAATCCCAAATCCACCCCTTGGTGGGATCCAGCATCTGCTGCCGGGGCGAAGCCGAGCTCTGTCCCCGGGGTGGACACTTCATTGACACCTTTGGGAGGGTTGGCTTCAGGTGCAGGAGAAAACCCCAGATCTGTGGCCTGGAAAGGGCTGGCTGCTGCTGCTGCTGCTGCTGCTGCTGCAGGTCCTGGAGCTGGGGCAGCTTTGGGGTCTCCAGCAGGGTCAGCTCCAGCCTTCTCTGCGGGCAGGGATGCGGCGTCGGCGGCGGGGACGGAGGCTGCACCTGCCCAGAGGAACAGAGACACCACAGGTCAGGGAAAACCCTCTCCAACACCTGAGCTGCTGCTTTATGGCTGGGGAACACGCAGGGCTCACCCCATGGGTGTCCTCTTGTCTCCCAGCATCACCTCCTCCCCCTGCCAGCTGTGCACCCCGGCTGTTCCAGTTTATCCATTGCTGGATGCATCCAAAAGCTTCTCCTCCTGCAGCCCCCGTGCCCTGCCCGCATCCCTCCCTGCTCCCAGCAGCCAAGGATGGATTGCTCCTGTTCCACACCTCCCTGATGCCACACAGCTGGCAAGGGGCCCGAGCTGCTGGATGCTGTGCCAGGAGCAGGAATTCAGGATTCCAGCAGAGCTCAGGCAGGAATCACAGCGGGCAGGTCCCACTGAGCCCCAGGATGGCTGGGGCTGGAGGCACCTCAAAGATGTCCCAGTTCCAGCTCCACTCCCTTGTCCTGGGCAGGGACACCTCCTGCTGTGCCAGCTTGCTCCAACCTGGCCTGGCACACTTCCAGGGATGGGGCAGCATCCCTGGGAATGCTCTTTTTCCCTCTACTGCAGGACACAGGAGATGTGGGATCACCTGTGTGAGCCCAGCGGGTTCTCCAAGAGCAGGAGAAGTCCTGACACACTCCAAAGCTGCACACTTCATCCTAAACGTGGTTTGTGCTGCTGCTGGGGGGTTGGCAGGAGCTCTGGCACTCCTGACACAAAATCCTCCCACCAATCCCAAATTCTCTCAATTCCTTCAAACTGGCCTCGTTCATTTTTTCCCACAGTATCTCCTAGCACTGAGCTGGTAGCTCCAAACCAACATTTGTCACTTCACAGCACAGTCAAACCTCTGCATTTAAGCTCCTATTTGCCTAAAATCCCCTTAAAGGAGGTTTTCCAGTCAGTTTTTGTTTAATGTTTCAGCTTTTCCAAATGATCAGTGCCAGGAGCACTGGATCTCTCTTCTGCAGCTCCTCATCTCAACAGCCCCAAGCTCTGCCCACCCTCTGTGTCCTGCAGCTCAGTGCCCTGAACAACTCCCATCTATTGCTGATGACCAAAAAATAACATTTCTACTGATTTTTTGAGTCATAGCTAAAAATATCCTCCCCAACCAATGGAAAATGCATTAAATCCAAATTAGATACTCAAACTGAAGTCGGAAAGAAATAGGAAAATGGAAAAAAGTCCCTTTTAAAATGAGACTCAAGGATCCATTTAGATAAAACAAATATTTTAGAGAACCAAACCAAAAGGATCCATCACGCACCAGCCCTCGCTTGGGTTTGGCTTTGGTGTGGGTTTTTAAAATGGTATCATGATCTTCTTCAAAAGAAAACGTAAAGATCATGATTTTACACGAGTAAAACTGTAAATAGATATTAAAAGCAGTGTGGATGTTCCCTGGGGAATTATGGAAAGGAGTGGGGTAAAGTATCAGGAAACTGGACAACAACTGGCACCATCAGTCTGTGTATAAATACATTAAAATGGGTGGGGGTTTTTTTTGGGGGGGGTGTTTTGTTTTCTTTGTTGGTTTGGTTTGTTTGGGTTTTTTGGTTTTTTTTTTTGTTTTGTTTTTTGGGGGTTTTTTTCTGTGTTTTTTTGTTTTGTTTTGTTTGTTTGTTTTGGTTTGGTTTTTTGGAGGTTTTTTTGTTGGTTTTTTTTTTAGAGAATCTTTTAACAGCACAGCTTTAAAGGTCCCTGTGAACAGCTCTGAGCCCTGGGGCCATGGGTCAGTGGTGGCCTTGGCAGTGCTGGGGAAGGGCTGGAGCTCAGAGGCTTTTCCAACCCCAACCATTCCCTCACTCTGTGCCCTAACCACAGCCTTGGGATGTTCCTGGAGCTAAAATCTGGAGACAGTGAAGAACCATGGAATCAGCTCGTGGACTGGGACAGGACTGAGCAGATCTGCTGCTCTCCCTCAGTGTCCCCACAGCTGCAGGCACAGCAGGATCTGTTCTGGGCCATCACTTTGGGAAGAACTTTGAGATGTTTGAGTGATTCCAGAGGAGGCAACGAGGCTTGAGAGGGGCTGGGAACACAAACCCTGTGAGGAAGGGCTGAGGGAGCTGGGGGTGTTCATCCTGGAGAAAAGGAGACTCAGGGGTGCCCTGATCACTCTCTACCATCCCTGGAAGGTGCCTGTGCTCAGCTGGGGTTGGGCTCTTTCTCCAGGCAGCACTGACAGAACGAGAGGACACAGCCTCAAGCTGTACCAAGGGAAATACAGGTTGGTTATTAGGAGAAGTTTTTCACAGAAAGGATGATAAAATACTGGAATGGCCTACCCAGGGAGGTGGTGGAGTCACCACCCCTGGATGTGTTTAAAGAAAGCCTGGATGTGACACTGGTGCCATGGTTTGGTTGAAATGTTGGGGCTGGGCTGGAATTGATGATCTTGGAGGTCTCTTCCAGCCCTGGTGATTCTGTGAATCTGTGAATTCTGTGTGTTTCTGTGATTCTGTGATTCTGTGTGATTCTGTGATTCTGTGATTCTGTGTGATTCTGTGATTCTGTAATTCTGTAATTCTGTGATTCCGTGATTCTGTGATTGTGTGTGATTCTGTGTGATTCTGTAATTCTGTGATTCTGTAATTCTGTGATCCTGTGATTCCGTGATTCTGTCATTCTGTCATTCTGTGATCCTGTGTGATTCTGTGATTGTGATTCTGTGATCCTGTGATCCTCTGTGATCCTGTGTGATTCTGTGTGATTCTGTGATTCTGTGATTGTGATTCTGTGATCCTGTGATTCTCTGTGATTGTGTGATTCTCTGATCCTGTGATTGTGTGTGATTGTGTGATCCTGTGATTGTGTGTGATTCTGTGATCCTGTGATTCTCTGATCCTGTGTGATCCTGTGATCCTGTGTGATCCTGTGATCCTGTGATTCCCTGATCCTGTGATCTGTTCACCCCTCGTTCTGTTCCCTCAGGGGAGCCATTCCACCTTTCCCCACCAGCACAGCTCCCAGCCCTCCCCACCCTGATGCTGCAGGGTTTACCTGGCGTGGAGCCCTTTGCTCCCTCGGTGGCTGCAGCCTCCCCTGGCAGTGCTGAGGCTGCAGCAGGAACATTCCCAGGGGCTGCTGCTGCCGTGGGGCTCTCGGGCAGGCTCGTCCTTATGGCTTCTGTGGCTGCGGGGGGCACTGGGGAACAGGAGCAGCTGGCATCAGCCCCTGGGCACACGGCTCCTCCCTGGGGCTGCTGGCACTGGGGTCACCCTGAGGGAACTCCCCTTCAGCTCAGAGAAAATCAGCTTTTATTGCCCACTCTCAGGAATATGGTTTGTGCAGCACCCAGGAAAACTCCTGAATCCCAGGAGAAGTGGTGAAGTTGGGGAGTGTTGTGTTTGAAACCCGCCCAGTCCCAGTTCCAGAAACATTTCCCACCCATGAGCAGGGGGAAACTGTTCTCAGCTTCTCACAGAAATGAAGATCCCATTATGGGTCAAGTTTTGTAATGCACATGAATTCCCACTGGGATAATGTCCCAGTGGAGCTTCAAAGGTTTAACTGTGACCAAAATTTAAAGGTAATTGTAAAATCCCAGGAAGGTTTGGGTGGGAAGGGATCTTAAGGATCACCCAATCCCACCCCTGCCATGGCAGGGACACCTCCCACTGTCCCAGGGTGCTCCAAACCCTGTCCAGCCTGGCCTTGGGCACTCCCAGGGATCCAGGGGCAGCCACAGCTGCTCTGGGAATTCCAGCCCAGCCCCTCCCCACCCTCCCAGCCAGGAATTCCTGTCCAATATCCCATCTAACCCTACTCTTAAAGCCATTCCCACTCCTCAGAGATGCATTTCCACTCTAAACTGATGTGAGCAGCAGAACAGAGCTGTCCTTGGTCAGGTCCCACGTGGCTGTCACAGCCTCGTGTCCCTTGAGGAGGCAGCCAAGGAGAGGAGCTGCCTGTGCTGCTCAGGAGCTCTCTACCAACACCTCCTGCAGCTCAGCTCTGAATTGTTTTTTACCTGGTGGCTCAACAAAGAAAGAGGTATCTGGTCCCTTCATGTCCTGCTGAGCTCCCATCCAGTATTCTTCAGGTGCTGTGGGGAACAAACACTCTGAGTCCAGCCCTGACCCCACTTTGGGCTCTGACTTTCCCAGGGGCAGGTCTGGGCTCTGCTGGGTTTGGGGTTCATCCTCAGGGAACTTTCCAACTCCCTCTACAAGAGGTGCCAGAGGTTCTGTTGTGATTATTGGGAGTGAAAGCTCCCATCAGACCACAGTTACACCCAGCCCTGACCCCAGCAGCCAAAAGAGGAGTTTGTTTCCTCAGTTCTTCTGGGCTCTGGGTAGCCCTGCCTAAGCAGGGGGGTTGGCAAAGTTCCAGCCTCAACCATCCTGTGATCTCCTAATGCAGAACTCCAGATTGGTTTGGGCTGGAAGGGATCTTAAAGGTGGCCAGGGGCACCTTCCACTGCCCCAGGCTGCTCCAAGCCCCGTCCAGCCTGGTCTTGGGCACTGCCAGGGAGATCCAGGGGCAGCCCCAGCTGCTCTGGGCACCCTGTGCCACCCTCCCAGCAGAACATTCCCCCTCAGCTGTCCATGCCAAGAGGAAACTTTCCAATCCTGACTCACTTTATGCATCAACTCCCCACCAAGACTCTTTGGGACTCATAAATTGGGATCTTCCAGCTGCAAACCCTCCAAACCCAGGCAAGAAGGGAAAACATTTGCTTCTCACCTGCTTTTCCTGACAGGAATTCTGTGCCTGACTCGAGGCCGATGAAGGCTGACGGGTCCAGAGCCTCTGCAGGGGAATACAGGGACCCCAGGAAAGGTTGTTCAGGTCCCACCATGGATCCATGTGGAGCTAAAGGAAATAAAAACAACTTTGCTTAATCACCAGCCCTAATGACTCCTCTCCTAAATTTCAAGTCCCAACACACTTGGACTGTTCTGCTCAGCAGCAGTTCAGATAAATCTGCATCAAATGTTAGTTCTGCTTCACAAATCATAAATTCTGTATTTGACAGAACTTTCTGACAAGGTGTAGGAGAGTAAACACAGGGAAATTATTTCCTTTGGCTTTCTGCTTCTGCTCCCATTCACTCCTGCTGGTAATCCCTTAATAATCCAATATTAATATAACAATCCAAGAGCTGAAATGCTGAAGAGCATTTTGCAGAAACAGCTCCTGAGCATCTGAATTTTAGCCATTAAAACAAGAGCAGGGAAAAAAAGGGTTTGTGAATTTACAGCCTTAATCTTCAGTACATTTGTCTTGGACAAATGCAAGATGTAACCAAAAGTTTGGATTCCATTACCAGCTGGGGCAGTGTTCTTTATCTCTTCCTGACCCATCCTCCTCCAGGGGATATTTTCTGTTACTGGGCCATTGAGGCTCACTGTATAACTGATAAAATTGTATCATCCCATTGGGAGATTCTCCACCCAGGGGGAGGAGCCCAGCATTCCTACCTGGATAAAAATCTGAGATTTGGAACACCAGGGCAGTCTGTTTGCACTGCATTCCCAGAGGAAGACTGGACCCATCTACACCACCACTGGTTTTCCTTCAGAGGAAAACTTCACCCTTCTCCAGGATCATCTTTGCTCCAACAGAACCACATCTGTCACTGCAGGAGGACTGCAGCCACCACTGAACTGGACTGCTGCCAACACCTTGACCAACAGGGTGTCAGGTTGTATTCTGACTCTATCAGTGGTTTGGGGTTTTTTTTGTACTACTGCATTTTTATTTTAATTTTCCTAGTAAAGAACTGTTATTCCTATCCCCACATCTTTGCCTGAGAGCCCCTTAATTTCAAAATTCTAATAATCCCAAGGGAGGGGGTTTACATTCTCCATTCCAGGGAAGCTCTGGCTTTCCCTGGCTGACCCCTGTCTTTCCAAACCAGGACAAGATGAAAGCCTCAGAGGAAAGCCCCCAGCTGGGGAGGATGTGCAGGAGGAGCTCACCGAGGATGTCCCTGGCGGCGTCGGCGTGGCCCGGGAACAGCGGCACGTTCCTCATGTCCGTGGGGAAGGACAAATCCGGCAGGGCCTCCCCTCTGTGGATGCTGAAGGGGTCTGGCAGAGACACAAGCAGGCAGGGTCACCACACAGGGGACAACACTGGAACTAGAGGGTGAAGGTCCTGGCCCTGCACTTTCCAAGGAAAAGCTGCTTTGGGGATTCTTCACCAGCACCAAACCCCTTTGCAATCAGAATTTACACCCAGCTGTAAGGCTCAGTTGCTCGGGCTGGGTTTTGGGGAAAGTGGATCATGACTGCTCCTGGAGAAGCTGTGCCCTTCCCTCCAGGAGGAACCATCTGCTTGTGCCCTGATGGACACATCCCATGAACCTGAGCCAGGAACCAGGGCTCAGCCCAGAGCAGGGAAAGGAGTGGGAGCTCTCAGCTCTCCCAGTCAGGAACTGCATCCCAGTATGAACTGGGGTGATGGACTGGTATTTTAACCAAGTTACTGGGAAATTAAAACATCTCCCAGTGTTCCAGGCAGACTGTCCCATCCCTGGAAGTGTCCAAGGCCAGGCTGGACAGGGCTTGGAGCACCCTGGGGTAGTGGAAGGTGTCCCTGCCATGGCAGGGTGGGACTGGATGAGCTTTAAGGTCCCTCTCATCCCTGCCCTCTGGCAGTGGGAGCCATTCCCTGTGTCCTGTCCCTCCATCCCTTGTCCCCAGTCCCTCTCCAGCTCTCCTGGAGCCCCTTCAAGCCCTGCCAGGGGCTCTGAGCTCTCCCTGGAGCCTTCTCCCCTCCAGGTAAACACCCTATTTCCAGATACTCAGATTTCCTCCAGTTAGACCCAGTTCAGAGGGATTTGGTTGAGGGCTGTGGCTCATTTTCATGCCAGGTGTGCTCCCTGCAGGGCTGACAGCCAGCCTGAGGTGTTCCCATGCCCACAGTGTGCTGGGATGTGAAGATCAGGTGAGCTGAGTGAATTCCTTTATAAACCTGTCAGATTATTTGAGATGCCAAGACAACATCTTGCCTGGGAGCAACGTGCAGGATATTTTGATCTCAAGCTGTTTAGAACAGCATTGCCAGGTCTGAACAACTGCAATCTTTCCAATTAGAAAACCAGCCCCCAAAAAACAAGGGAAAAAAAGAAAGGATCATGACTGAGACCAATTTCAAACTAAAAGAGATCCTGCTGATGATCCCTGTTTGCCCAGCAGCTGGATGATGTGGAAAAAATGAGCAACTCAGATCTCTGCTCCAGAGGGAAAAGGGGAGAAGAGGGAGAGCTGAAATTTCCCCTCTTTCTCCCCAAGGAACAAGGAATTACAGGGATGGTGGTCAGGAGATCCTTTACACCACTGGGCAGAGAATCCTCTCCTTGGGAGGGAAATCATCTCCCATTTCCCAAGAGTGGGCACACAAATGCTGAATAAACCCTCAGATTTCCCTTTTTCTCCTGTTGATGAGTCCTTAAAGCTGCTCTGTGCCCTCTGCTCCCTCTCTCCAAGCAGAATCTCATTTATCTCCACCTGGAGGAGCAGCACAGGGGACACTCTGATCCTGAACTTTATGTGGTGCCTGTACAGGTGTGCAAAACACTCCAGGGAGACGAAACCCAAAGAAATGTGGCTTCATGCAACAATGAACTAAAATATTCCTATTCTCCAGGCCAAAAGAACACTGGGTGATGAGCCAGGTATGTAATTGCTCCTAATTAACAAATTTGACACCTGGCTCTTGAGCAGAACAACATCAATGTCCCATTCCTGCATCCGCCCAGGAAAGGAGGGAAAACCCAAAAACCTGGGGCTCCTTTCATGAATCAGTTCTTATCCTTGTAAAAATGCATCAGTTCTTCCCAGGATCTCTCACAGAGATTCAGGCAGTAAGAAAATCATGCCCTAAGCAGGCCTAGAGCACTCAAAAATATATTCAATAAAGAAGTTCCATCCTGTGTCTTTCGAGGTTGATTGCCTGGGATAATCTGGGCAGGACAGACATTTCTCAGGTGCTCCTGGAGCCAGCAAGCAGTTTAATTTCCAAAAATGAGGGGGGGGGAAAGAGAAAATTGCAGGGAGGCTGCTGAGTGCCAGTGTGTCTGCTTGCAGGGCTGGGTTACACAAGGGGCAGCTCAATGTCAGCAGGGCCAGCAGCTGCACAGGCTGTGGGGACAGCAGGACAGAGGGACAGGGACAGCCAGGAGCCTGGGGACACATCTGGGGAGATTTGCACTCAAACCCACCGTGCTCACAGCAGCCCCCAAAAACTGCTCTGGGCATAGAACCCCAGAATGGGAAGAGCT
>VZSR01001482.1:258035-268487 GCA_013398615.1 Brachypodius melanocephalos | reverse complement strand
CACTTTGCAGCGCTGTCAGCCCTCGTTGGGAGCAGACAAAGGCTATTCCCCCTGAAAGGGCTGTGACCAAATTTAACCAGCTTCCTCCTGATTCAGGGAATGCTGCAGCTCCAGCTCTCCACGCTGAGCTCCTCACTGGGGCACGCTCTGAGGATTGTGACCCTGCTCCACTCCAGGGCAGGGTCAGGACACCGCAGAGCCCTGCAGGAGGGACAGAACCAGCACAGGGACACATCCAGCACAGGTCACTGCTGAGCTGGGCGCTCACACCCTTCACACAGGGACACAGGGACACAGCAACTGCCACCCTGGAGGGGATTGTAAGGCAGGCAGGTCTGGAAGTTCCTCTCCTGGAGGAAAATGGAAGCAGTCTCTAGGACAGGGACACAGATCTGTCCAGAGCCTCTGGAGAAGGGAGGAGGGATGAGCAAACACCACCAGAGACACAGCAGACCCAGACAAGGAAGCCAGGAATTTGGAAGGTGAGCAGCTGTAATGGAGCTGTGAGCTGAGAACGCGCTCTGGAAGCTCCCAGGGCTGTGGGGACTCCCTGGGGCTCAGGAGCAGAGGACTGGCACAGGTTGCTGGGACAGGTTGTGCATTCCAACCCCTGGTAGTGTCCATGGCCAGGCTGGACAGGGCTTGGAGCAGCCTGGGATGGTGGAAGGAACCCTGGAAGGTCCCTTCCCACCCACACCATGATTGTGTGATCCTCCTCTTGCTCAGCAAGGAATACCCTCCAGTGCAGCCAAGATTTTGGGCTGGTGGCAGACACAGTTCAGGGAATGCTGAGCTGCAGCCTGGGCTGATGTCAGCACCTACAGAGGGTTCAGGACACCACAAACACAGAGGAGCAGCCAAACCAGCATCTGCTGCCAGGCTGCACACTGCACTGGGACCTGCAAAGTGCCTGCTGCTCCCAGGAAACATGAGAGCCACAGAGTGGATTAAAAAGATAAATACCTGAGGAACGAAACATCAGCAAAATTCCAAAAAGAAAACATCCCCTACTTCCCACTGGTGATGATCTGTACCTCAAACCTTCCCTAAGATTTCCCTTCAGCTGAACACAAAACCTCCTTTCTCTTTAAGCAGCCCAGGATTTCTCCTCCTGCTGTGCCCACACCAGACCAACCCAGTTCGGTTCTCTCTCTGGCAGTCTGGTACCTGGGCTGTCTCCCCAAGGCTCAGGCAGGCACCACACGTCCCCCATGTCCCCAGGCTGTTCCCTGTGCCTGGCAGAGCCTGGGCAGAGCTGCCAGGAGCAGCTGCAGCAGGAGCAGTGCCCAGCTCCCACACCCATCACTCTGGCAGGACACAGCGATGCTCCCCGTGCCCAGCCACGGCTGCCCAGAGCTGCTGCAAACCCCAAATCCTCCCCTGACGACACCCAAGAGCTGGATTCTCTCTTTTAAGATGCAATCAGGGCCAGAGAAGAAAACAAAAACAAGTAAAAGCAGCACTTACAGTCTCTGCTGGGGATCACGAGCTCCAAGTGTGCTCCTTGGAGAGTCAATATTTACAGAACCACCAAGAAGAACAAGGTCCACAGCAGCTCACTCGATCCACTTTTTAAAGAGCACTTTCCAGGAGCTATTCCTCTGGCTGAGGAGAGCACCAAACTCTGACTCTCCTCAAAACTTACAGCAAATAAAACCCACGAAGAAAACACCCTGACTGCGCCATGCTGCTCCTCACGCTTTTACCACCCCAGCTGCTTCTCTCTGGTTGTGCCATCACTTGGCCTGACAGCTTTTAATGAAAGAGGTTACAAATTAATAACGCTGCCCACCCCTAGGCCAGGGTGGTGCCTGCCCTCTCCATCACCTGGGAACACCCATCCCCTATCCCTGAGCACCCCTGGGTGCTGCTCCCTGGCCTGGATGGAGCCTGTGCTCTAATCCTCACCAAATGATAAAATCCACAACTAAAGCAGGCAAAGGGCTGAACCCTGCAGCCTCCTGTGCCCCTCCATCTCCCTTTAAGGGTTTTCTTCCAACCTTCTCTTATCTCCAGTAAACTGGAAATCCTCTTCTTTTGACTCCTGCACTTCAGTGCTTGTAAATCACTGTGCCCCATAATCTGAGGAGTTCTTAAATCTCTCCAGCTCTAAGTCCTCGCTTCCATTTTTATTAATTTCCTCCTTTTTTTTCCCCAGACTCTTAAAGGCATTTGACACAGCCTCCTTGGGAATGCTCTGTGAATGTCTTTCCTATCCATACAAATCACTTCCCTCCATCAGTTTTTTAGCACTTCACCTTCCCAACAGCTTTAACTCCTGCCAGCCCTGACTGCCAAGATCAGTTTAAATTATTACTCTTTTCTCCCTCCTGCTCATGTTTTTATTGCCTAGAAACAGCCAATTCTCTCATATTCCTCCTCTCCCACCTTTTCTGATCAATCTGTCCTAAAGGAAACCCTGCAGCAGCTCCATGATGAACCCTGCTCCAGGCTCCAAACATCCCAACTCTTCAGTTCAGCTTGGGAGCCACCACCTGTCCCCAGGAGCTGTCGGTGAGGAAACCCCTCTGAGGAGCTTTTTATGAATTATAAACACGTCAGGAGTGTGGGAACTCTGGAAAACGTCCCTGTCATCCTGCCCCACAGGATCAGGAATTCCAGCCTGGAATTCCAGCATTTGATTGCTGCTTGGAGGAAGCAAAATGCTTCGTTTCTTTTGACCTACATATTTTGGCACTTTCACTGTGCCTCACATGAGATGGAGAGGAGCCCCTGAGAAGTGTCAGTATTTACTGTCACCCTCGAAACACACCAACACACACATACATTTATCTGGGTACACTCAAATGGATTTTTTTTCTCCTCCTTCCTGCATCCCATCTGTGAGTTCATGGCCACAGAGCTCCCCCCCCACATGCTTGTTGTGCAGAACGAGATGGTGATAATGGAAATAAGGGCTCAAAATAGCAGATTTCCCTTCAGCACTGGAGTGCTGCTTGTTTGTGGCTGTGATTCCAGCAGCCCCTGTTCACACACATCGCCCTGACCTACTTTCAGCTTTCCCAATCCCGTGGCAGAGGCAGCGAGCTCACAGGAGGAATCAAGAGCAGTCAGGAGAAATCTCCCTGCCACGTCTGTAAGAGAGTTTTATGGCCATTAATTCCAGCTAGTGTCAAACTAATGACACGAGGGACATCAAAGCAGGAAGCCATTTGCATAATAGCAGAAGAATCTACAATTCTCTTACTGTTTATCCAGGCAGCTTCTGCCTGAGAATGAGGAAGATGCCACGCTGTCTGTGCTCTTTTGAAATCATTCTCATTTACAGCCCTGCAGAGAGGCAGCCAGTTTTCTAGGAAATCTTTAATTCCTCACTGAGGACTCTGTGATGTTTGGAAACAAAGGCTGCCAGTTTTATTTCCCTCTGCAAAGCCAGGAAATGAAGTGCTTTCCTTCCTGTGGATGAGCCCTGAGAGCCTCCACCTTGCACGAGCAGCTCACCTCGGAGCAGGGCTGTTCTGTGGGAGCTGCCACCCAAGCAGCACAGACACGGGATGGAAGGATAAAAAAACCCCGAATTATTGCTTGTTTTGGTGCTGTGGTGCTGAGCTGTCTCACCCAGATGGAGCTGACAGCGGGGGCTGTGCCGTGCTTTGATGGAGACACGAGCCGACGTTCCCGGGCTCCTGGAGCTGCTCCCGGCCCCAGCAGCCCCAGCACTGACACCCTGCAGGGCTCAGGCAGCCCAGACAGCTCCTCCAGCTCAGCCTGGGCTGGGGACAGCACAGCACGGCTCACACAGTGTCACCTTCCCAGCCAGGCAGGGAGCAGGAGGTGCCACCGGACACCGCGAGGCTGCAGGAAGGGTCTGGGGCAGCTGGGGTGGCTCCAGAGTAACCAACAAGGGATAAAATCCTCAATTCCCACCCTGCAGGTATGGCTGGAAACTGGAATTCACCTGAAGATGAAACATGAGCATTGAGATGAGCACTGAGAACAGAATCCCTGAATGCTTTGGGTGTGCAGGGACCTTCAGGGTCATCCAGACACCTCCCACTGTCCCAGGCTGCTCCAGTGTCCAACCTGGCCTGGGACACTGCCAGGGATCCAGGGGCAGCCACAAACCTCTGGGAATTCTGTCCCAGCCCCTCCCCACCCTCCCAGGCAGGAATTCCCAATTCCCAATCTCCCATCCATTCCCTGTGTCCTGTCCCTCCATCCCTTGTCCCCAGCCCCTCTCCAGCTCTCCTGGAGCCCCACCAGCCACTGCTGAGCCTGCTCTTGCTCTGGTTGTCTTCAATTCATGGAGGTTTAATGCTGAAACCTCCTGATTTTAGCAGGACTGGAGACACCTCTGGGATAGAAAAGCAGCACAGGACTCAGAAGGTAAAAATCTGGTGTGACCCCTGTGGGCAGCAATTCTAAAATCACCACAAGAAACACAAGGACCAGTTGAAACCACTCAGCAGCTCATTTCTATTTCTATTTCTATTTCTATTTCTATTTCTATTTCTATTTCTATTTCTATTTTCTATTTTCTATTTCTATATTTATTTTATATTTCTATTTCTATGGTTTTAGCTGAAAGTTTGGCCAGGTAAATCTCCCTTAACTCTCAGCTACAGAATGAGGCAACTCTAATCTGGATCTTTCCATGATTATCAGGTTCCCATTCCTATTGAATTTGAGATTGTCTTGAGAACACAGAGCTGCACAAAAATACCTGAAACTTTCAGTGATACACACAAAATTGCAGATTTTTCTTTTTTTTTTAAAGCAGAATCAGTAATTTTGCTTGTAAGGTTCAGACATGGAGCCCCTAAAATCTTCCAAAACTGCCCTGTGAGTGACATTTTGGAAGAGCTGTTTGCATCACTGGGAGAGGAGAGTGTTAATGCAGGGGATGGAACATCACAGATCTTCCAGGCAAAGCATGGGAGGCTTGAGGAAGCTGAAAGCAAATTATTTTTATCTGTAGCCAGGGGAAATGTTAGGGAAAGTGGAGACACAAGGAAATGACACCAAGGTAAATAAAGAGTTGGCTAAGTGACAAGTGGCAAGGCAATGTCAAAAGGGGAATTCTCTTCCTGGAGGAACACAACCAGTTATTAGAGTGTGAAGATCAAGGATCCAAAACAACCCCTGCCTAATGTTTTCAGTTTGAATGCTGGAAACCAAAAAGTTCTGATGAAATGAAGGTAAAAGTCTCTTTTCTCAGAGCAAATGTTCTGCCTGCACACCTCAGGGCTCAGCTGAGCAGCTCAATTCCTGTCACCTGACATCAGATGCTGCTTCCCAGTGATCAGAACCTCCCTGGAGTCTGATGATCCCTGCCTTTCCCTTCCATAAAACATTCCCATTTTATGGTTTCTCTTGGCAGACTCCACTCCCCAGCCCGACAATAGGATGGGAGATGTGGAAGCACAAAAAGCTGGGCCCCAGTAAAGGCAGGATTGGTGGAGAGAGCCAGAGCTCTCCATCCCTTCTCCTGTTCAATGCCATCAACAGGAGTGTCCCACTGGAGCCTGACCCTGCCACAAACACTGCCACACTCCTGCTCCTGCTGCTCCCACTGCCACCTTGGCAATGTCACAACTGGGATGGCTCAGGAGACCTGAGCTCTCCTCCCAGCCTTCCCACTAACCCACCAGCAATTCCCAGTTTTTCCCCTGGAGCTGGGAAATAGCCATCTAGCATGGTGAGCTTCAACCTGCACAGGTGATAAAGGACCCCAGAAGAATGAAATGTTGTTTTTCAGTCCTTCAGGCATCCCTGAGGGAGCTCCCAACCCTCTCAAATCCGAGCCACTGCTGAATCCCCAGGAGTTCAGGGAGAGCAGGGAAAGACAGAATTTGGTTTTTCAGGAAGCCAAAGTGAGGGCATGGAAAACACAAAATCACAGAATCTCTGGAAGGGACGCACAAGGGTCATCAAAGGCCAGCTCCTGGCCCTGTGCAGGTTGAACCTGTCACAGAAAACCACAGGAAATTCTCTTTAAGAGCCAGATCAAACCTTCACAGCTCCCTGCCAGGAGGGGACAGCTGGGGGGATTTGGGATCTTCTGTCAGGGAACAGGGACAGGAGGAGAGGGAACTCCTCAGGCTGGGCCAGGGGAGGCTCAGGGGGGACAGCAGCAGGAATTTCCCCATGGAAAGGGGGCCCAGGGAGGTTTGGAGTGCCCATCCCTGGAGGTGGCACTCAGAGCTCTGGGCTGGGGACAATTTGGGCACAGTTTGGGACTCAACTTTGGAGCTTTTTTCCAACCCCAACAATTCCATGATTCATTCCGAGGCAGCGTGCTCTCACTGAGAGGGAAGAAGGTTAACCAGCATCCTAAGTTATGTGACAGAACAAAATCAAACATCCCTCCCAGATATTTTTTTGGGGGGGTGGTGAACTGTGTTCTGCTCATGTCCTGCAGTCTCCTGTCACTTCTGTGCCTTGCCAAGTCACTTCTAATTCCAGAGGTGCCTCCAGCATCAATTGTCCACAGAAACAGCCCCAGCCCTGACGTTCCAGAACTGCTCCCAAGGGAGCTGTTAATCCTGCACTATTTAGCAGGCATTGATTAATGCCAAGACAAACAGGGATCCTGCCTGGTCACCCCCAGGAAGGAGCTGCTTCTGCCTTCCACTGCTGCCAAAATGAAGGGACGGCTTTATGGGAAAAGCCTCATCCTCCAACACACAGAAATCCCAATCCCACCTCCCCTGCTGCAGTGGGAACGAGCAGGGACCAGCTCTGCCATCCTGAGGGGAGCTTTTACCCACCAGAGGAAAAACAGGAGCACATTCTTAGAAAAACCATCCAACAGAGCATTCCCCACCATTTCCAGGGGCAGGAGGAGCCTGGCCCGCAGCCAGGAGAGGAGATTGCTTCCAAAGGAACCAGATACAGCTCCCTGGGCCCAGGGAGGATGGGGATCCTGAGCATCTCTCACACCTTATTTCAGTTTAACAACTCCAGAAAGCAGCAAAGCTTTCCTGATACTCAGCAGGAATTCAGGAAGGTTTCCTGGCACCCTTGCCAAAAGCCAGAGTGTTTCAGACACACCAACCCCACACGAGGTGTACTGGGTATCTCATGGGTCAGAGCTGGAAACCGGCTGCAGAAACTGCACCAAAACAGCAGCCAAAAGGGGAGATTCCTGCTGAGGATAAACGTAATTTCTATTTCAGGGACTTGCTCATGCAGGACTAAGCTGAGTTTGTTCAAAGCTCTCTCCAGGGAGGGCAGTTCTGTGGGGTTCAACGAAGAGGCACCACAGCCTTGCTCAGCATCTCAGAGTTTCCCTTTGCTCAGCCACCCCAAAGCTGCCCTTGCTCCCAGGTGTAGATTTGCTCTCAACTCCAAACACCAAAGAGCTCCTGAGCAGCTCCACAGTATCCAACACGTTCCTTAACTATAAAATTTTCTTTTTAAAAAAAAAAAAAAAAAAAAAAAAGAAAAGGTCCCATTAATCCAAGATTACCCCGGAGCCAACCCACCCCGAAACGAGAACGCTCGATAACAACAGCTGGGGTGCAGCTAGGAAAGAGAAAATGCACAATATAATCAGCCTTACCCTATTTGCAGTGATGGGGCTGAACTGGAAGAAGATTAAAGAGCTCAGGCCTCGGAGGGAGCCACGAGCAGAGCCAGGATTAGGGAAGTTTCCTGTCCCCAGGTTCAGATTTAGCCCGTGTCACACGACCTCTCCAAGCCAGCCCAGCACACGACTCTTCCCGAAGCTTTTGTAAGCAGGATAAACCCCCACCAAATCCCTTCTTACCAGCAGAACCCCAGCTTCAGACGGGGAATAAAAGGTGGGGAAGGCAAGCTGGAAAGGGAGAGCCTGGTGGGGAGGGGAGGAGCAGCATCCCAGGCACAGCCCCACCTTCCTGAGGGTCCTGAGGAGCAATTCCTCCTTCCTGAGGAGCAATTCCTGCTGGGAATGGGATGCAGCAGCTCCCAGCCCTCCTCCCCAGCCCTGAGGTGGGAGATGACCCAGGCACTGCAGACAGAGCTCAGTCCCTGCTGCTGGTGCTGCCAGCCCAGGAGCTGAGCCCGGGGCTCAGCAGGGCACAGACTGACCCGAGTGATGGAAGGGCAGAGATGAACTCCTCTTGTGAAGCCAATGAGCCTCACCCAGCAAAGAGGTGATGACAAACTTTACACTGAGCTGAATTTCTGGTGTCTTTTACAGCTCTGCTGTTCGTTTTCCTTTGAGGAGCCTCCCGTTGAAATTCCCTCCAGTTCATCTGAAGGATCACTGCAGACTCCCCACCAGCTACTGGAATAAGCAAGGGAATAAACACAATGTTGTTTCAAGCACTGAAGAAGGTGGGGAAAAAGTATCTTTTTAAGCTGGAGTTAAGTTCCAGAGAGACAAATTAAAGGCAAATTGGGTAATGTAAGTGCAGGATAACTGCAGGGCCCTGCAGGAGGAGCAGAGAGGGTCAGCTATCCTTGTTTGCAGCGCTGTCTCTCTCCTACCTGCCCCAAAACCTCCTGCAAGCACCAAGAGTTTAAAAAGGCTGCCTCGTTATGTGCCCAGAAACATTCCAGACCCACAGAAACCCAGTTGTGAGTCGCATTTGTGTGAAGGCTGACGAGCTCAAAGGATGGGAGGAGAAAAGAATTCCCATTTTCAGGAGGTCCCAGCCTGCACAGTTCTGCAGCACCTCCCCACACAAGGTGGTTTAAGTGCACTAAAAACACATTCAATCCAAGGGACAAGCTCCAAAGTTCATGGCTGGAATCTTTTAAGTTCCAGCTATTGCTCAGGAAATTCAAGCCTTGGAGGAGCCCATTCATTCAGCCAGCTGTCAGATCCTTGCTAGAACAACTCCTGAGCACGCTGCAAACAGGGAGGGTTTGTATTCCCACTCTTTAAAGCTCACTAAGCCTCCCTGTTAAGCTTTTAATAGACTTCTCGACATATGTATGACTTCATTATAATCCTTTTAATTTCCTATTCAATGAGCCAAGCCAGGGACATTCCACCTCTGAAGAAAAGTCTGAAACAAACAAAAAAAAAAAATAGAAAAGAAAGAAAAGCCAAGCAGCAGGTTAGTGGGGAAGCACAATCTGAGAGACCCAGTGTGAAACCAGCATTTTGTACACAGAAAAGGGACCTGAAGAGCCAGGAGCCACCAGAGGAGCTCCCAGAGCATTGCCAGGGCTGCAGCAGCTCCAGCACTCACTGTCCATCCTGTGGGACAGCCCTGGGGACACACGGTGACACTGGGACAGCAGAGTGTCAAAAATCTGCAAAACCTGCATCCTAAAAAACCTGCATCCTAAAACCCTGCATCCTAAAAACCCTGCATCCTAAAAACCCTGCATCCTAAAACTCCTGCATCCTGAAAAACCTGCATTCTAAAAATCTGCATCCTAAAACCCCTGCATCCTGAAAAACCTGCAACCTGCAACACCTGCATCCTGCAAAACCTGCATCCTAAAACCCTGCATCCTAAACCCCCTGCATCCTAAACCCCCTGCATCCCAAACCCCATGCATTCTCACTCCCAGCTCCTGCATCCCTCATCCCACAGCTCTGTTTCTCCACACCAGGACACCACAGCATCACAGAACTCCAGGATGCTTTGGGCTGGGAAGGATCTTCAGCTCATCCAGTGCCACCCCTGCCATGGCAGGGACACCTCCCACTGTCCCAGGGTGCTCCAAGCCCTGTCCAGCCTGCCCTTGGGCACTGCCAGGGGCATCCACAGCTGTTATTCCTGGTATTCCTGGTACTCCACTGCCTGTCTGTTATTCCCAGTGTTTATCAGCACCTCAACACCTGGGAAATTTCTCTGTGCTCTTTGAAGGGCTCAGGAGTAGCTCAGGAGCTGAGATTGTGCAGCTGCTCAGCTCCTGAGCCATAGGAAGCCGCAAATTCCTCACCTGAAAGAACACCAGGACCTGCAGGGGGAAAAAATCCTCATCCTCCACTCCCCTGCAGGAGCTGGGGAAGCTCCACATTCCCTGGAAGGGCTCTGTCCCCACCAGGGTCAGGGACAGAGACCCCCCCTCAGCTGTCACATCACCTTCCCCCCAAAAACAACCCCCCCAAAGCTCAGGGAGACTGACACAAACCCTCTGAGTCACGGAGGAGCTCGGCAAAGCTGCTGAATTATTCACTTGGCTGCTGTTTTTAGACTGGAGCCATGGGAAACGTGAACTCCCTGGCAGTGAGCATGGCTGGATCCCCCTCTGAGGAGCCTAAAGAGCTCTGCCTGAAGGCCAGGAAGGATAAAAGCCTCTGGAAATAAAGACTTGCACCAAGAGGGAAATACACAGGCAGGTAAAAGGGGAAAGGCAGTAGAAAAGCTCTAAGCAGAAGAGCACACCTGTGGGTGTCCTATTTACAAAACGCTGCTCAGAATAAACAGATTTTGGGATGGGTTTGTTGGGGTTTTTTTGGTTGGGTTGGGGTTTTTTTTGATGTTTTTCTCACACAAATCTTTCTCCCCAGGGCTGCTCTCCATCCCTTCATTCCCAGCCTGG
>VZSR01001482.1:233134-247485 GCA_013398615.1 Brachypodius melanocephalos | reverse complement strand
ATTCCATGATTCCATGAATAAAACCCAAGAGGAACCAGTGATGCCCAATCCCAGGCCCAGCAGGCACTGAGGGATGCCCAGGCCGTCCCCCAGCAGCTCCCAGTTCATACTGGGCAGGATGTTCTGTACTCTGGGATACCCCCCTGCCCAGCTGGGATCAGCTCTCCTGGCCATGCCCCCACCCTCCTGACACCCTGGCTGAGCCTGGGAATCCAAAACATCCCTGATCCAGAGCAGGCAGGGCTCAGGAACAACCAAAGCACCCGAGTGCTATCAACACCACTCTCACACCCAATCCCAAGCACAGTCCCAGAAAATTAACACCATGCCCCCTAAAAAACTGTATTCAAGGTTAAAACTCACCAAGGAACACAAATCCTCACCAGGAACACAACTCCTCACCAGTAACCATCAAATAACATCAAAACCGGACAATTCTGGTCCTCACTTCAACTAAAACATTCCCCAGCAGCTCTGCTGCAATTTGTTAAACCAATCCCAGTGGTTTCCTTTCCCTTGGCACGTGCTCCCACCTAAAATAAAATCCCTTCCTTCACCCCTTCAGCCCACCACAGGAGCAGCTGGGTGAAAGCTTTCTTCCAGGACAGATTTGTGGGTGACCAAACCATTGCTCAGCACGTGTCCCTGCTCTTCCCCATCCCTCTGTACCCACCCAGCTCCAAGCTGGAGCCCAGCTCAGTGTTAAACTCACCTAATCTGGCTCCTGCTTTTAGGAAAAAAAAAAGTGAAAGAAAACCCTGGAGCAGAGCTGGAGCAGCTAAAGGCTGACAGGATGGAGGATTAAACCTCTTCTGACTGGGGAAAGGCAATCTCAGGAGCACAGACCGTGATGTCAGAACACATTTGTGCCTTTTAACATAAATAAATGAACAAGTGGAGGCTGAAAAGCCTGAGCTCTGCAGGCTGCTCCTCTCCCTCAGGGAAGCCAGGCTGTCTGGAGCCAGGGATGGGGAACTCTTGCTGCTGTTCCCCAAAAACTTGGTTAAACATGGAACTACAACACCGAGACCCCCGTCAGGAGCCTGCAAACCTCACCCAGTGCTCATTTACTCTCAATGCCTCAATAAATGAAGACTGTTCAGCTTTACTATCTTTTTCAACAGTTACAAATACTAAATCAATCTCCTGGAAGAAAATTTCCTTTTCCTCAGCACTTCAGGGAAAAACAGGTAAAAGAAACTAAGAAATTCCAGAACCAAATCTAAGCCTGGTCTGAGGTAACTGATCCTGTTTTATTCCCTGCTGCTACAGGGGGAGAGCTGAAAACTCCACTCAGGGCAACTTCTCCATCTCTTCACGTAGGGTCTCGTCTGCATCTTGCCAAAGATGTAGATAAAGCTCCTGAGTGCTCTCCAGCTCTCCCAAAAAAGGGAAAAGCCAAACTCCAAAGCAAGAATAAGGAACTGAATCCATCCCCTCCTTGCCAGGAGAGAGGGAAATGAGCTCTGCTCCAGCAGCCCCGTGATGGGGTGTGCAGAGAGGGTTAGAAAAGCCAGGAGATCCCAGAATCCTGAATTTCTGAGGCTGGAAAAGCATTCCCAGACCTTGGAGGCCAAGCTGTGCCCAATCCCCACCCTGTCCCCAGCCCAGAGCACTCAGTGCCACCTCCAGGAATTCCTTGGACACCTCCAGGGATGGGCACTCCAAAGCTCCCTGGGCAGCCCCTGCCAATGCTTAACAACCTTTCCATGAAGGAATTCCTCCTGAAATTCTGCTTCTTTCCCCCAGGATTTCTGAGCTCTGCCCACAGGACCCAACCTTCCTCTCCCAGAGAGTTTTAATTACTGAGCAAACCCAAAAGGGCTCATTAGCCCCAGCCCAAGATCCTGGAATTATGGAAATAATGAGGTGGGATAGCAACATCCAGGGATACACAGCTGGGGGGACACACTTCAGGGATTTGTTCTTTAAACCAATATTGTGTCATGATTTTAGCACTGAGAAATCCTGGTGCTGAGGTGGTTTAGGATCTGCAGCTTCTACAACAAAGGACTGTTTTAAAACATCCTCAAATCATACACAAGGTGTTAACAGTCCTCGTGCTTCTCTGCTCCTGCAATGCTAAAATATAAATGAAATAAATAATGCACATCTGAAGTGCCCAAAGTTCCAGGTTTTATAATAATCTCTTTGCCCATTCCCATCCTTCCTGCTCAGCTGGTGCCATTTAATAACTGTGTCAGCATGGAAAATTCCAAGTTCCATTTTCTGTATGCACTCCTAAACAAAGCAAATAAATACCTCAAACAAACCAGAATTCCCCATGCTGTGCTCCTGGAGGTTGTGTTTATTCTGAGGAATCACATCCCACCTTCAACACTGATGAGCAGCAGGATTAAGACATTAAAAAAAAAAAAAAAAAAAAAAAGAAAACTCCCTCTGAAGGAATCACCAAGTTACCAAAGGTTCTCCTCTTGTAACCAGCACAGATCAAAGCCACCAAACAAATAAAATCATCAAGGCCCTGCTGGTCCCAGGTGACAATTCCCACTTGGGCAGGGAGGGAACAGCACATGAGCAAAGGGAGCAATAATTTAAATTGCTCACTGGGAAAGAAACCCATTGGATGACCCCCAAATCTCACTTTTTTCCCTTTCATATAGGGAAGCATCTGTTTCAAACTCTCCTCAAAGTTTGATAAAGCTCTTAACACAAATAAATTGGTGATGTTCCATCTCAAACTCAGTTCTGGGGCAGTTCTGGGGTCCCCAGGTCCAGGACAGACCCGGAGGAGCTGGAGTGTGTCCAGGGCAGGGAACAGAGCTGGGGAAGGGACTGGAGCCCCAGGAGAGGCTGAGGGAGCTGGGAAAGTGGCTCAGCCTGGAGAAAAGGAGGCTCAGGGGGGACCTTGTGGCTCTGCACAAGTCCCTGACAGGAGGGGACAGCCGGGGGGGTCGGGCTGTGCTCCAGGGAACAAGGACAGGAGGAGAGGGAATGGCCTCAGGCTGGGCCAGGGGAGGCTCAGGTTGGATATTGGGAAAATTCCTTCGTGTAAAGGGCTGTCCAGCCCTGGCCCAGCTGCTCAGGACATGGATGGAGTCCCCACTGCTGGAGGGATTTAAATCTGTGTGGTTGTGGCACCTGGGGACACGGCTCAGGGGTGGCCTTGCAGTGCTGGGGGAGCTGCTGGGTTTGATGATCTCAAAGATCTTTTCCAACCTTAATGATTCCATGACTCTAAACATCAGCTGGGCTGGGAAGTGTTCAGCAGCAGAGACAGCAGCACACAACCAGCACATCCAGAAGAAATCCAAGTAAATAAAGCCTTGGATGAGAACCATGGGATTTAGCTGTTAAACATTTGGGAGTGAAGCTCCCAGACAGAGGATGAAGATTCCCCTCTGCTGCCCCCAGCAGCAGCTCATCAGCCACCTCTGCTCCTTGGATTGGTCACCCCCCAGAGCAGGGGCACCTTGCACAGCTCTGCTATCTTGGGACACTGTTTGTGGAGCATGGCAGCCACAAAATGTGGTCAGTGCTTTGTCTGAGAGCCCCAAAAGCACCCAACCCCCAATATGAATGTAAATTATACACAGCCTCTGCTGTGGCCAGCAGGGAGAGGTTGTTCCACAGGCTGAAGGACCAAAAGGCAAAAAGCAACAAACAGGGCTTGATCTCAACCTTGGCTTTTGAAAGGAACGGTTCAGAGTGAGGCCAGCACCAGAGGAATTCCTGTCTCAGCAGTGTCCCAGTGAGCAGAGGCGTGCCCTGATGTTTGAGTGGCACTTTTGGGGACACTTAGGAACTTTGTGGCAGTTTTGGGACACTTACGTTCCACGGGAATCCCGTCCACGTGCCCTTTGCTTTTGGGCTCCTGGCTGCCAGGCTTTGCATCGTCCTCATCATCCAGCAGTGGCACATAGTCTGTCTTATCTACTGTCTCTCCAACCACATCATCGAACTTCTCAGCCTCCAGGGTGGCGATGAAGTCCCTCTTCACCTCCTCCTCGATGTCGTGGGGCGGCTCGCTCAGAGCGTCGGCCAGGCTCAGGTTGTGGTCCAGGTCAGCCATGCCTGAGCACCTGCAAGCCCACCCAGGGAGACAGAGAAACACTTCATCAGAGAGCTCTGAACCTCCCCACTCTGCTGCTGACCCCTGTGCCTTCACACCACCAGCAGCGTTGGTTTAGTGCTTCAATTCCCAGATGTTTGTAAACCCCCCCAAGCAGAGCAGGAATAAAGCGGGATCATCCAAAGCGGGTTTAGCTGGTGGATGTGGCATTTCAGGGGCTCTTTTAGTAGAACCTGAAACAAAAACTGTAAAAAGTAACGGCCAGCACCTGGCCAGGGTGGGCACGGTGTGACATTGACCCCTGCCCTGGCCCAGATGTGGAGTTCATTACACCCTCAAACACAAATGACGTGAGAGAATTTAGTGCTGGGCTTGGCTCCACCCAGCCTCCCCTATGGAGATTAGGATTTTACATAATCCCTGATGTATACTTCAGTGCTGCTCCTGATCCCTCCCAGAGGGTCCTGCAGCTCGCTCCTGTCCTCAGCAAACCCTGCTAATCCCAGCAAACCCCCTCCAGCCCTGGGATTTGGGAGAGAAAATGACGTTTTAATAATGTTTACATGGAAAAAAAAAATACAGCAAAGTGCACACGTAGGCATTATATCCACAGCTAGGAACTGGAAACAGAGGGGAAGTAATCACCAGTCATCCCTCCCTGATTTGCATCTCTGGGTTCAGTTTAATTCCTGGCACCAAACTGAAAAAAACGCACCTGAACTGACTCATCTCAGCCTTCAGGCTGGCACAACACACACCCATCACCAATTCTTTACTTTTTCACGTTTCAGCCTTTTGAAGTGATTCTTGTGAACAAGAGCCCACCAAAACTGCTGGGATGTACAGAAAGGCTTTGTCCCCAGTCCCTGTCCAGCTCTCCTGGAAGGGGCTCTGAGGTCTCCCTGGATTTGTTCTTGTCCAGGTGAACATTCCCAGCTCTCCCAGCCCAGCTCTGGCCTGTCCTCAGGAAGATGAGGAGCTGCTGACAGAGCTGCAGCCCCAGGAACACAAGGACCACTTGTGTGTGCTGGGTCAGGAGGGGTGACCCGAGTGGCCACCGAGCAGCAGCCCAGGCCTGCTGCCTTCCATGGGCTGCCAGAACACAGATCCTCTTGTTCCCAAAAAACAAAGGCTCCTACTCCTTGAACTCCAGGCAATTCTGTGTCAGCACTGCAGGGCCACCACGTACCTCCAGCAGGCTGCAGCCTGGCATTCCTGGGGAACAATGGGATCCCACTGATTGGGGGGGTTCTGTCCTTCCACGCCAGTCTATTATGGAAACTAATTCAGGTCAAGCTCTTCTTTTTTTATTCTTTGAACAATGAAAGGTCAGGCTCGCAGGCAGACCGCACTTCAGGCAGCAACTGCAGCTCTTGGTGCTTTAGATAAAGGCTCTGAATCACGGCTTGGAAATCCAGAGGTGAAAAGTTTGGAGCTCTTCACCCCTCTCCGTGCAGGGTCACAGCTGAATGAATCATGGCCAGTAAAAAACCCCATTTTATATGGAAATGAAAGAGTCTTACCAAAAAGGTTCCTTTCAGAGTTTCTGACTATTTTAAGACAAAAGCATCATCCAGATGTGCACACAGCTGGCTGCATTACCCTGCAGGGAGCACCAGGCAGGGAAGGCACTTCCAGAAGTTTAATCCCTGCACTGAGCAGTCCCCTTCAAGGACCACATGGGGCTCAGAAAGAGCCAAGTTTTCAGGCACATCCCCCTTTGCTTTCAGCTCACAAGTGAACCTTTGGTGTTAGGTCAGTGAGGCTCAATGTGCAGCCATGAACATTTAATCGTCTTCTGCTGAAAATGTCATTTAGCATCAGAAAGAAAAACAGTGTTTAGATTTCCCAACAATCGTGAGCACAGAGGGACTGAGGCTGGAAAAGTCCCCTGAGTCCATCCAGCCCACCCAGCCCCCAGCACTGCCCAGGCCACCACCAACCCATGTCCCCAAGTGTCACATACACAGGGATGTCACATTCCTCCACCACTGCCCCGGGCAGCTGGGCCAGGGCTGGAGAGCCCTTTGGGGGAAGGAATTTTCCCAAAATCCACCCTGAGCCTCCCCTGGCCCAGCCTGAGGCCATTCCCTCCCTGCTGTCCCTGATCCCTGGGAGCAGAGCCCCCCATGGAGTAGGCTGCCATAAAATAAATGGCATTTTGGGGGGTTTGTGGCACTGACTGCTGATATTTCAGGCCTACACGGGATCTAGGACACTGGAGTGATCTACTTGATGGGGGGAAATAATAATGAGGCTGTGCAGCCTTATCAGCAGGACATTTCCTTGTCCATATTTAGCTAAATAGGGAATGTAGAAATGAGGTATAAAAATAAACCAGTGTAACTAAGAAAAGCCATTTGAAATACAGCACTGGTGTCTCAGACACCCAGGAGAAGCTGGCACAAACTGCAGGGATCCCTCCTCAGCCCAGGTGGGCTCCAAGGACATCCACAACACCCTGGGAATTCCTTCTTTTCCCTCTCTGGTGTCACAGCAGCCAAACTGCACCAGTTCCCAGATTCCCAGGGCTTTGTCTGCTAAGGCAAGAGGAAAATGAGGATATTGCAGGGATTGTGCCCAAGGGTGGAGAGCAAATCCTGGAGCATATTCGGGTGCTGAGCAGCTTAGAGAGGCAGATGCTTCCTACCCCATTTCCATTCATATCAAACAGAATCCTCAGCAAGATGCACCTCAATGTCCTGCCCCCACAGCTCTGGAAATCAGACATTTACAGAGCACAGGGAAGAGGAATTCTGACATTAACCTGAGGATGAAAGAGAAAAACTGAGGAGTGACAGAGATTTCTGAAGGCAGAGGTTTAAAAATGCACTGAAATTCCTTCCTGAAAGGAAAGGGTGATCAGGCACTGGAAGGACCCAGGGAGGTCTGGAGTCCCTGGAGGTGTCCCAGGAATTCCTGGAGGTAGCACTCAGAGCTCTGGGCTGGGGACAGGGTGGGGATGGGGCACAGGTTGGACTCAGCGGGCTGGGAGGGCTTTTCCAGCCTCAGGGATTCAGAGATTCTGAATAATTCTCCAGTGGAACAGCTGCCAAGGCCCCCGTGGGTGTTAAATCAGCAGAGGGAGCGTGGCTGACACCAACCTGAGCCCAGGTTTGGATCCAGGAACAGCCTCCAAGGACAGCCCAGCCCTCCCTGGCAACACCTATGGGAGGAGCCTGCTCCAAGGAAAGGTGTGGAAGGAGCAGGGACAGCCCTGCCAGGGCCACAGTGACAGCTGCAGAAAAAGGAGAAGGGGTTTCCTGGAGCAACACATTCCAGGAAATCTGCACATCACCCCAAAGCAAACCAGTCATGTTCCTTTAACTCACACATTATTTTTCCACAGGAGGCTTGCTCAGATCTCTCCTGTTCCAGGCACAGCTGATCTGTTACACTCAGGGTTTGCTCCATCTGTTCTCCTCCACTCTCACAATCTCTGTGTACTCAGTGAGTAACCTGGGTGTTGGGACAAATAAAATCCATCTCTCCTCAGCTAATCTGAAAGATTCAGCAGGGTTATTTAATCCCTTAGCCACATCACAGACCCTCCATCCCAATGTCTTGTTCCAAGGAGTTCCAGCTATTCGCTGGATTTTAGTCCCAGCTGGATTTCACATCCCTGGAAGTGTCCCAGGATGGTTTGGGTGGGAAGGACCTCAAGGATCATCCAGTGCCACGCCATGCTACACCTTCCAAGGTGCTCCCAGCCCTGTCCAGCCTGGCCTTGGACACTTCCAGGGATCCAGAGGCATCAATGACTTCCCAGGGTGTCGAGAACTTCTCTTCAGCAACTTCCTCAGCCAGGTTTTACTTCAAGTGACCCCCTGGAACAACTTCCCAGAGCCCTCACCCCACTCACCACCCTCTGGAAAAGGAGGCGAATCAAAACCTGCACGAGCCACAGCCTCCAGCTTCCCATCCAGGGAAGAGTGGAATTTATTTCCTCAACTTTCTGCTTCCATTTTGCAGCTCCCCTTGACTGCTCTGTTGTGTTCCTGCCTCCGGGCACGCACAGGCTTGGAATTTCAAGTTATGATCGGTCTGACCCAGATTTTGTGTGTCTTGTCTGAAGACAGAGAAAGAGGAGAGTGGGCACAGGGCTGCTGCCCAAAAAGCCCAGACCTGAAATCCTGTGAACTGTCCAAACACAATTATCCTGAGTGCAGGACACTGCTTTAGCTCGGGGGATTGCTGGCACAGGGAAAAGACAATCCGGCAGATTTCTCCAGAGGAGCAGCCCCAGGTACCTCAGTGACAGTGACACAGCATTCCAGCCTGCTCCAGAGCCCTGCCAGGCTCCTGGCACCAACCCACAGCTCCAGCCTGCTCCAAACAGCCTGCACCCAGCCCCTGGCCCAGCTTCCTGCCCCAGAGGGAAGAGAAATCTGCTCCCATCCAGGAGGAATGGTGCAGAAACACCTCCTCACTTTCACTGCTTTAAAGGAGCCCCTGCTGCCCAGACTGATGAGAAGCACATCCATTATTCCATCACATCCACTTGCTCCTTTAAAATTAGCTCCTAACCCCATCCCAAATTAACTGCCTGGCTGGGAGAAACAGGGACAGCTCGGTCATAATTCCCATTTCTCCTGGGTAAGTCAGGTTGCTTTTCTTAGCTGGAGCTGTTGGGAGCATTCAGCTGTGGCTGCTGAGGCATGAGGAAACAGGAGAGGCAAAGATCTGCTAAGTCATCCTCCTTCCCAGAGCCCTGGAATCCATGGAAAGGTTTCTGCATCCATCCTCCTTCCCAGAGCCCTGGAATCCATGGAAAGGTTTCTGCATCCATGCCCCCAAAGGAGAGGACACATCACCCGACTGAGCTGCTGTCATTCCTCACATTCCATAGCTGGGCACAAAAATCTGTGACCCAACTCAATTTTTTATCCTTTTTTTTTTTTTTTTTGCACAGCCTAAACCAATGGGATTCCCTTATTTCTTGTTTTAAGGTTAAACACAGCAAGAGCTCTGCTTTATGGCTGTTTCTGGAGTCACAGGAAAATCCCACAAATCGCCAGAAGCTTCTCAGAGGCAAAGAGATGGAGGCTGAGGGATCTTTAATAAAATCTTTCCAGCACTTTAAAATCACACTGGGCTCAACTGCTGGAAAAACCAGCCTCAGAGAGGGTGACCTGGATTCCAGAATTACAGTCAGGAATCAGCTCCCCCAGGACTCCCTGATGGCAGGTACCACCCCCCTGGCAGAGGGAAGCTGTCCAGTTCTTTGGGATGCTCCAGACCTGCTGGAGCAGCCCAAGCACCCGATGGCATCATCAAACCAGGATTAATTAGGAGATTCCAGATATTTCCACAGCCAAATCAACCCAAATTTCAGCTGGGAGGTGTTGTTGAGACCAGAGTGAGCTGGCAGCTTCCTTGGAGCTCCTGGGAGAGCAGACAGGGAGGCAGCACATCAAATATTCCTGATTTCTAGTGCACGTTTGGAATTCCAGCAAATGAGGATGTCAGGGAGAGTCCCAGAGCCACGTCCTCCTTCAGACAATCCAGAAATACAGCAGGAGATTTTCCAGCTATTATCTGTAGGGCTTAAATGATTGCTGCCCTCCTGTGTGAGGGACAAGAGATGGGGCAGGACCAGAGGAGGCAGATCTGGGGACAAAGAGAGCAGGTTTGGGTGCAAAGGGGGCAGGTTTGGGGCATTTGATGATTTAAAGCTTGGACTCCTAAAACAGACAAAACACTTGCAGAGTTGTTTCCCTTCTCAGCACAAACTCCCTGAGCCTTCTGGCTCCCTTTAATTACTCAGAATAAATTCAGTCAGCCCCAGAGCCTCCCAGCTGCTACAGAAAACAAGCCAGAAATGCACAAGTAAAGGGAAAACAGTTCCTACTATTGCCTCCACAAGGACAACACAGGTATTCCCATTCAGGAATCCCAGATTCCTCCTCCCAGTGCTTGAAAGGGCTCCAGGAGAGCTGGAGAGGGACTGAGGACAAGGGATGGAGGGACAGGACACAGGGGATGGATGGGAGATTGGGAATTGGGAATTCCTGCCTGGGAGGGTGGGGAGGTGCTGGGATGGAATTCCCAGAGCAGCTGTGGCTGCCCCTGGATCCCTGGCAGTGTCCCAGGCCAGGTTGGACACTGGAGCAGCCTGGGACAGTGGGAGGTGTCCCTGCCACAGCAGGAGTGGCACTGGATGATCCTGAAGGTTCTTTCCAACCCAAACCAGCCTGGGATTCCAGGACTGTAACCATGAAATAGCTCTGAATGCTCCATCAGCTCTCAGTCACTTCCACAATCCCTCCCTGGTCACACACCAGACAATAAACAGGAAATTTTTAGTTCTCACTTCAGATGGGGTCAACGAAGTTTCAACACGACCCCAAAGCCGAGGCAGAACTTCAGCCCCAATTGTTTCCTCCTCTCCCTGCCTGCTCCCAGCCCCTTCCCCTTCCATGTCTGGCATCTCCCTCCTTCCACTTTTTGGGTCAGGAACAACCTCTGACTGCTGCTCCCAGCTGGGCCTCCCACCAGTGGGGGGATCTGAGGCTCCTGCAGGGTGTCCATCAGTTGTAGGGTGTCATCCCTCAGGGAATGAGCCATTTCTCTGTTTCAGGCGTTGGTTTTGCTCTTACTGGCACTGCAAACAAACCCAACTTGCTGCACGCTGAGCCCTTAACGATGATTTCTGCTCCATAATCAGGAACATTTCCATCAGCTCAATCTCCCTTAGGAAAGCACTGATAAAGCCAACGAGCTGTGCCTTCCCCATCATCAATTATGCAGATTCCACATGAATTAGCAGCAGACAGGCTCCCAGCATTCCTGCCTCGCTGGGAATGTTAAAAAGACCCCCTCCACTTCTGGAGATTTGACGAAATTTCTCTTTTCTTCCTGCCTCGCAGCTTGGAGAGCTTGCACTTCATGGAATGATGGAATCTCCAAGGATCACCAGGCAGAAATCCCACACTGGCCAAGGGCAAGGTGTAAAACGAGCTCCTCTCTCCATGTGTGCAGCTCCAAAGCCATTATTGAAGGTGGCCTGAAGGCTGCCAGCATTTCCCAGCTTCCCTAAAGCAGTTCCCACCTGCTCTTTACACATGTGGATATTCACTGATACTAAAATTATCTGTATTTGATGCAACAACAAAAAAAGGAACATTTTTTCTTTAATGTAAAGGGACTTTAAGGAAAGTGCAGGACCAGAAGGGGATCCAGGGGAGGCAACAACAACCAGGGTGACTCAAGGCTGCTTGAGTTAAATTGGGGTTTAGATTTGGGGGGTCTGTCAAAGGCTGGACTTGGCGATCTTGGGAGTCTTTTTCAGCCTTAAAGATGCTGTGAAACTGCAGAGTGCATCCGAGGAACGTCACACAATCCACGCACTGCACGAAGGAAAAGCTCCCAACACCCATCCAAACTGCACTGGAGCTGCAAGGCTGCTGTAGGAACTATGGCAACACCAAACCCCAAAAGGACAGTGCACATTGACAGCTGGAACAACAACCCCACCAGGGCAGGGCTGCTCCTGGGGGATGTTTTCCAAGGAATTCAGCCTTAGCCCAGCCAGGATGGATCAGTGGATGCCCCAACAACCTCAGCTTTGCCCCTGCAATGAGCTCTTCAAGAGGAGCTGGAGGCTCTGCACTGCTCACCCCAAGCACAACCTGTGCCCCAGGCAGAACACGTGGAGTGTGGTCCTTGAGGGACCTGGGGTGTGGGAAATGCATTTGTAGAGAATTCTTGGGGTTTCTGATTAAAACAGGAGGATTTTCTTTCAACCTTGCCGGTGTGCTATTCGAAAAGTGCCTAAAAATTGGAGGATTGGGTTCTGCAAATGAGCTGTTAAAAAAAAAAAAATGAAAGACATCTAAAGCTTTGCTCAATCTGATCTGAGGTGTTGCTTGGGCCACTTTTTTTGTTATATTACATGTCCCTGATTAACATTATTTTCAACTCAGTAAAAGCAGGTTAAAAATGAAGTCTACATTCTGCACTTCTGCAAAATAAAAGTAATTAGCTGGAGCCAGATCTCTGTCAAAGGTCAAGGCAGAAGGAATAGCCAAATGCAAGGGAACTGGGGAGAATTCCTGTTTGAGAGTGTCTAAATACACACACACCCTCCTGTTTGTGAATGCAAGAAGATAGAATTTGTTTGACCCTTGATTTCCTGAAAGGTTTTACTGTTTGTTACAATCTCTGCTGTTTTATCTTCCACAGATAACACAGAAGAGTCAGTAACAATTTCACATCGTGGCTGTTACTAGCTGCAAGCTGTTTCAGCTTTTTTGTGTTCTATTTTAAGGTTATAAGTACATGATAGTTGAGAAATGTCTTATCTCAACTTCCTAAGATGATTAGTGCTGATACATTGATTACATGATGTGAATTTGTTAATTTTTTATATTGATAGTTGACTTCTTATATGCTTTAACATCTCTTTTTCTAATCATCCACAAGACACGTGTCATTTCAAGATCCTCCCTTCTATTTTCTAGCTGCTTAAGCATTTCATAACTGCTATTGTTAAGAGCCTTGTTTGAAAAGTGTATTAAAACCATCATGGAATGGTATCAGAGGATGGTTGGGCTTGGAGGGATCTTAAAGATCCACCCCCTGCCACGGGTAGGGACAACTCCCAGCATCCCAGGGTGCTCCAAACCCTGTCCAACCTGGCTTTGGACATTCCAGGGATCCAGGGGCAGCCCCAGCTGCTCTGGGCACCCTGTGCCACCCTCCCAGCAGCTCCCAGCCAGGCCTCTGGAGCTCAGCATTCCCATGGCACAGATTCCCCCCTCTGATCTCAGTCCAGCTGCACTGAGAGCTCTGCAAACTCTCCTTTCAGACTCTCACCTGCAGCTTTTCCATCAGTTCCCTTCTGGCCTCGTTTCAGGTTCTCCTCTGCTCAGGGTGAGGAGATGGAGTCTGTTTTTCTGTTTTATCAGGGCACTCCACAGCAACTCCTGCTGCTCTCAGGCTTTGGAGAGCCACGCTCTGCCCACAGAACTGAGACAGAAAACTCCAGACACCCAAGAGAGCAGCCCTGCTGCATTCCTGGGAATCACACTGCAATTGCTCTGCACTTGTGCAGAAGCCTGAGGGGTGTTTTGCAATTTCCCTGTGGAAAGCAGCACTGGAGAGGCTGCTCAGCTCCACGACAGGACCCTGAGCCGCCTCCCAAACCCCTCCCTGACACCACACTGACCATCAGAGCTGCCCAGAGCCACCAAACTGACAACACTGAACTGAGGGCACCGCCTGCCCTCCTGTCCCAATCCCTGGAAGGACAGGAGATGGAAGGAAGCCCACCTGAACCAGCCTGGAGCGCTCAGAGCAGCATTCCTGGAAGCAGAGCAGCCTTGGAGGAAGGAGGGATGGTGGGATGGGGGAGGCTCACGTAGGGAGAGGGCTGGATGCCAGAACAGCCACAACTGGACAAAAACCAGAGCTGGGAGGCTTTAGGAATGTCAGGCCGAGGAGAGGAACAGTGATACAACTGCAGAGAATCACCCACTTCCAGCCCTGACTCCGCTACAGCAGCACCCTTGCCCAAAAAGATCCGTGGCACATCCTCGTGCCTGCAAAGAGCATTTTACCATTGTAATTATGCCTGAGATGAGATAAGAGCACACCAGGCTCCTGCATTCCCTCCCTTTGGGCAATGTCAGTGCCATGAAGCACTCAGCAGGATGGGCTAAGACTGTCCAAGTTGGATTGCTCCATCCACAGCTGGACCCTTTCCAAGATGATAAAGTCACATTAACAAACTTGCCTTAAGTTACACACAGAGATGCTCTGCCAGAGCAGCTTCACTGGGAGGACAAGAATAACTTTCCTCTAAGCCCCAGCAGGGATTAGGGACTCTAGAAGGTGGGGATTAATGCTCTTGGCTGGCCTTCAAAAAAGCCACATGGAAGATGAGTTCATAGATAATAACTGTGAGGGACTCCACACAGGCCTACGAGCACTGAAGTGAGAGACCTAAAAAGGACTCCAAAAATCATAAATATTTATCTAAGGAAAAAAAAAAAAAAAAAAAAAAAAAGAAGAGTCTGCCCACCTTCTGCCCAGACCTGGAGGTTTGAGCTCCAAATGCCCAGCTGGAAAGCCCAGCCCTGGTGTGCAGAGGGGATTTCATGGGCTGCCTCCCCAGACAGGCAGCACCAAAAAAGGAGAGTTCCATCAATCATGGGGGAAGAGTCTCCTCTTTCCTCCTGGCACAGGGAAGGAGAGGTGGGGGCAGGGGAGGAAAGGGCTGTTTGCAAAGCACTTTGTGCGGAGGATGCTGGGCTGAGCCCCAGCCCCGGCAGCTGCTCCCGGCAGCTGCTTTCCTTTATTAGCACCGGCCCTGGGA
>VZSR01001482.1:210511-225711 GCA_013398615.1 Brachypodius melanocephalos | reverse complement strand
GTGATCTCCAGAGGTGCCCCCACATTCCAACCATCCTGTGATTCCCACCAACGCCTGCTCAAAGCTGTTTAGGACATTCCATGAGAACTGTGAGTGACTTTTCCCTCCTTACACACCTTAATAGGTTTCCCCAAACACATCATTAAAGCTGAATTAATCCAGGCTGATCAGGACATCCCTGCCCTAAGCAGCATTTCAGGTGCTCAATGAAAGGCTTAAGAGCTCACAGGGTCCCTGGCAGGCCCTGTCACACCTGCCCAGCCACCTGTGACAGCCACAGCCCAGTCAGGAGCACACCTTCATCTGCTCCAGCTGTTTTCCTTGCTTTTGCCACGATTCCAGTGCAGCTGCTCCCAACGGATTTACCAGGGAACCACCTCCTCACCTGGGTGTCACCTTCCAATTTTTTTAACCCAGTATTTCACATTCTGTTGATAATGTTTCTTAATTGTGAAGCCAACACGGCTGTTAAAAAAAATTCCATCCCAATTATTACTCCTCATAGTCCCCTTGCAGAAGAGAACATAAACTGATCCATGGAGTTAAAGTATCTCAATCCACATGGAGAAATAAATGTCCAACTTGTTCTCCACCACTGCAGGTCATCAAGCCAATCTCACAGGAAAATATCAGCTCAGTACTTGCTCAGCAGTCAGACACAAACACTGATCCATGTTCCTCTCCCCACAGATGGACATTTCGTGTTCCAGGGAAGTAAAAATGCCAGAGCTTCCAGCTAAATGAGGAAACAGCCCAGTGAAAAGTGTCATTTTAGCTTCAGTAAAGCAGTGAAGCACTCAGGAGTGAGAAAAGACTTCCAGAAGAGTCCTGCTCCCTTCAGAAGGGCTGGGAAGAGGAGTTATGACATTAATGAAGGGATGGAGGATCTCTGGAGCAGGATTCAGCTCCTGCTCCCTTCAGAAGGGCTGGGAAGGCAGTTACCCCATGAATGAAGGGCTGGAGGATCTCTGGTGCAGGATTCAGCTCCTGCTCCTTCAGAAGGGCTGGGAAGGGAGTTATGACATTAATGAAGGGCTGGAGGATCTCTGGTGCAGGATTCAGCTCCTGCTCCCTTCAGAAGGGCTGGGAAGGGGATTTACCCCATGAATGAAGGGCTGGAGGGATCTCTGGTGCAGGATTCAGCTGCACGAGGCGCTCAGTGCCAGCTCCTGCTCCTGTGGTACCACTGAGGCTCTCCTTCCCCACTCAGGGGCACTGCTAACACCCACCACAAACCCACACCTCCTTTCTGCACACCCTTATTTGCAGGTGAGGCACCCTGCAATGAACTGGGACATCAGGGCCCTTCTCTCCAGCTCCTTCCCACTGGGGAACACCCACATCCCTCCCCGAGGCATCCCAGCCCAAGGCACAGCCCCACTGGCTGCTCCCTTGGCTCCATCCCACACTTCTTGCTGTGATCCACTCTCGCACATGAGATTCCAATCTCTTTGCACAGAAAGCACCAAAACTTTACCTTATTTGTTAAGAAAAACAACCCAGAATTGGGCAGAATTGAAGAAAATGAGAAGCAGGAGCTCCTTTTTTAGTGCTGCTCCAGTTCAAATGGGGCAGGGCTGTGTCAGCCTGGTAACTGTGAGATAAAATCCACCACAGGTTCTTGGTCTGGGCAAATCAACTTTTTCTTTGGTAAGGCTGCATCTCTGGTTACTCTCGAAATAACCCATGAAGGGCTAAACTCCTGTACTGTGGGGGTCTTAACTGCACCCATGGTAAAATTGATGCTCTTTAAGTTAGGGGGTGTTCTCACTGAGAAGCAGAAGTGTTAAATATTCTCTGCTTCTTACCCCCAACCCACAGATTTGCTCAAATTGAAGGTGTGGCTGCAAAGATTTCTTATGTGTCAGGTCTTAAAAATAATCTGAGAGACTTTACCTTGTCCCCTCACATGGTAAATTGAGGAAGACTCTGACTGCTGCACAAACCTTGCTGAACACCAGGAGAAAACCCACAGATGCAGCAAATCCCAACTCACGTGGCCCATGACCAAGCAGGACTGTTCTCCAGTTTGCAGAAATACTTCTGAGGACTGTTTTAATGAGTAGAGATACCTGCCCCTGCATTGTGACCCCAAGTTCCCAAATTCCTTCCTGTTTTCCCACCACTGACATGGAAAAGCAGCACGCAGGAAAAGCAGGGAGCTCATGAATGCCACTCCCCCCAGATCCTGCCTGCACTATCAGGGAACAGGCACCGCCTGGCATGCACACTGTTCATGTTTGCTGGCCCTGTCAGATCCAGTTCCACATCCTGCACCAGTAGTTCCTGTTCCTCAGCTCCTCTGCTTCCCCAGCTCCTCATCCTGTTCGTACAGAACGTTCCAAGGGCTCCTCCAACTTCAGAGATTCCCCTCCCAGAAAACCTGAATCCTCTGCATCCCATTAACACTGACTATTTCCAGGTTACCACCCAGCCTCTCACCTGAGAGCTCACCAAACACACCCCACCTGTAACAATCCCAAACTCATATCCGTATTTCAGGGCAAACATTAGCAATTCCCTTCAGCTTTTTGTCATTTTGAAGGGTTTTACCACTTCTCACAGCACCTACTCATCTCTACCAGTTTCCAGTGACAACCCTTTGGAGGATGAACTCCAGCTTATCTTGGCAAGCCACCCAAAAAAGATGTAAACCAGCGATTCCCCTCCGGAATGATCATCCAAATGATCACCCCTGGACAGTCTCCAGTGCCAAGGATGCAGGAGTTTCTGTGTGCACAGGGATTGTCTCAGCCCCTGCTCCTGATGCCAGAGACAGGGAGCAGAGCAATGCTCTGGATTATCACTCTGATTCCAGCCAGGTGGAATGCACTCCAGAAAGAAAGAATGTGCCATTCTCCATCTCAGAAGCCCTTACCAGCTCCTTTAAATGCTGTTTTCCCATCTCAAATTCAGGGCTGGTTCCTGTGCCTTGCAGGAGAAAGCCTCTCAACCTTTGAGTTTCCTGTTCTCTCACCCTTCAGGTTGGGTTTCCAAAGCTCAGGATAAACAGCTCCCTTTAAATAGCTCCCAACACTCCCACCGTGTCTCCAACACATCCAGGGCACGAAGATCACTCGACAGGAGCAGCCAAGAGGGGCGTTGCCCAGCCCAGCTCCAACATTCCACATGCACAGCAGCCCCAGGGTGTCGGATGCCGAGCTCCAAAGGCAAAGGCTGGCGAAGCCTGAGCTAAATATACCCAGTGCCCATGAAATGCAGATTGGGCAGCTCAGATTTCCATCCCTGGCTCTTCCCAGAGCAAGAACTACAACAAACCTGACAAGGAATCACAGAATGGTTTGGGGTGGAAGGGACCTTAAAGATCTCATTTCAATCCCTGCCATGGGCAGGGACATCTTCTCTGAGAAGGAAAACTGCCTTTATGACCACAGCCCCCTGCTTTGTCTCCTTGCCTCACCAAGACCCCAAACCAAGAGTTTATTCACAAATATATGATGGACTTTTCTCCTCCATGGGCACCACAGCCAAACACTCAATGAATTTTTGTTCAGTTCATCAAACTCCTGCTCCCAACACTGGCAAGAGGCATCTGGATAAAGCTGACAGTAAATCCTAGGAGCAATGGATAAGGGAGCTGGGAAAGGGGCTTAGCCTGGAAAAAAAGGAAGCTTGGGGGGACATCAGCAGGAATTTCCCCATGGAAGGGGTGCTCAGGTCTTGGAAGTGCTCAGGGAGGCTGTGAGTTCCCATCCCTGGAGGTGTCCAAGGAACGACTGGAGGTGGCACTCAGTGCTTTGGGGACAAGGAGGGGGTTGGTCACAGCCTGGGCTCGACAGCCTTGGAGATCTTTTCTAACCCAAATGATTCTGGGATTTGAAAGAGCCTGCTTCTGCTTTTACATTTAATTCCAGGCTTCTGAGTGGAGCTGCTCCCAAGAGAAGCTCAGTTAGACTAATAATTTAAAGAGTCTTCAAAACACAGGATGTATTTCCACCGCACTTGAAGACTTGAATCATTTTCTGGGGAAATATTCATGAACAGCAAGGCAGAGCTCCGTGGATGTCACGCAAGCCCTACTGCTTGGAGAAGGAGATGATCCTGCCAGTCCCAGGTAACAATGGAAGAATGAAGGCCTTCCCCTGCAAAAGCAGGCAGATACTCTCTGGCAGCATCCACATTTCATCCTTATTGGAGGGGACAGACTTTAAAATGAGAGTCTGGGGCAGCGATTCAGGTTGACAAAGTTAAAACCCAGTGAGGTTCATACAATCAGACAGGAAATCAGCAGCTGCACAAGCGGGGCTGTTTTTATAGCACCACGGATTTTGGGCTGTCAGGAGCAATTTGGAAAAGAGAAACAATGTGCAATGAGACTCTGGGAAGCTGGAGGAGTGACTCATGGCTTGCCACAGTGCCAGTGTCAAGGACCAGCCAAGGACCTTCCCAAAGGCTTCTGCAAGGCTGGGCAGTGCAGCAAGGCCTGCACTCACCTGGGATGGAAAGTTCCAGAAGCTCTCTGGTTTGTTAATGCCCAAGAGAGGAACGTGGGACAGATTGTGTCACACAAACTGTGTGTGACAGGAGCCTGGAAACACCCAGAGGAGGCTGAGATGAAGGACTCTGACACGAGCGACGCGTCGGAAGATTCCGAGATCCTTCTGAAGCGTCAAAACAAAACAAAACTCTTAACATCCCAATTCACACCAAAAAGCAACCCAAAGCACCAAAACCCAAGGCAGGAATTGCCCTTGGTGAGAATCAGCAAAGCCCGTTCCCGTTGAGCAGAAGCTCAATAAAAAAAGAAAGTGATTTAAGCAAGAGTGAAGTGTCTCTGTTCACAGCTGAAGGACTCTGCTGCTCACAGGACTGAATTAGCTAAAATTAGCTCTCACAGTTGCATTCTCACCAGCACCTCCAGCCTCCCGTGTGGATGAGTAGGTTTTGGTGAAAGCAGCTTTAATTTGGATTCAGAGCATGCAAATTTAAGGAGAATAGTGATTTCTGACCAGCTCCTTCCATGAACACTGATGCATAAAAAACACTGTCTTGCACATTCAAGTTTAATCCTCTTCTGAAATATTTATTTTTGGAACAATTCAGGGAACAGAAAGCCTTCAGCCCAGACGAATTACATCTAAAAATAAAGGGTTTAAGAATTCAGGAATTCTTCCTACTGTTCTGTCTAATCAATACAGACCCACTGTGACTCCTGTCATCTGCTTTATTTGTCAAAGCACATCTCCACACCCACCCTCTGCCAGCATTATCCAACCTGCATCTTTTGGGATACTCCAGGCCAGAAATAGCATTTTGATTGATTTGAGATTCATAAAGACTCAGTCAGACACACATTATACAAGGAGCAGTGAGAACAGAGGCAAGTCTTGAACTATGAAATCATCGTTCAAAGCTGGAGCTCCTCCAGCGCCCATCCTGCCTTAGCTGGGGGAGCATTAATGAACTCTTTGATGGCAACAAGGAGAAGCAGCAGCTTTCATTACCCAAATGTCATTTGTCCACTAATGAGAGGCTCCAAGCCAGCTGATGACCTTCCTGAGATTCCTTCCTCCATCACAGAGGAACGGGAAGGGGCTCCTCAATGTCACAGCTGGGTTAGAGTGACCAGGAACATTCTCACATATAAAATCCTGCTCTCCACACCAGGGTTGCTATGTGCAAACAGGTCTGAGGATGGAATCCTGGCTCCTGGCAGCTCTGAACAGCCCCACCAGTGTGTGGGAGAGGACTTTTGCCCGGGGTCAAAGGCTGCATGAGGAAATCTCCTGAAATATCCCAGAACTCAGTAGCACAAGGGTAGCCAGAGACAGCAGACTGAGCAGCTCTTACTGAGCTGTTTTTACATTCCCATCACCCCAGATTTATAGGAGCTCCAGCAGTCCAGCTCACCTGCCACTACACCAGAGCAAACCACCATGAAACCTCCCCAGCCCACAACTGGAACAAACAGGGGGGCGTTTGCAAGGGCTTATCTCTCAGTGCCTTTTCAAAAATCAACATTTCTGCTGGTTTTTAAGAAGTATCTCAGCAAGGTGCACCAGGCTGTTCAACACGTCCAACAAGAAGGATCCTTCTGTTACTCACTGCGCTCACACCACACCCAGAGCCAGGAGCAGGACACATCTGCACCCCTACAGCTCCTCTGGCAAGGCTGGAGATGCTCCCAGAACAGCTCCTGGGGTTTATTCCACTTTATTCCATCACAAACCCCTGCTGTGCAGATCAAAGGGTCAGTGGAACACTTTTGGTGTTATGGATATCCAAAAATACAACGTGAAGGTGTGTCCTGCCTGTACCTAAAGGGGGCTCAGACAAAAGATACAAGGTGGTGATAGAACAAGGGGGGGGTGGATTTCAATGGAAATATTGGATATTGGGAAAGAATTCCTGGCTGGGAGGATGATGAGGCTGCCCCTGGATCCCTGGCAGTGCCCAAGGCCAGGCTGGACAGGGTTTGGAGCACCCTGGGACAGTGGGAGGTGTCCCTGCCATGGCAGGGAGTTTGGAATGGGATGATCCTCAAAGCCCTTTCCAACCCGAACCATTCCATGATTCTGTATCAAACACAGCCCTGCATCCCAGAATGGAGAACTCCCTAATCCCACTGGAACTACAAAACATTGTCTTTCCTCAGCTTTGGAAAAGGAAACCCAAGAAGGAAGTTGCAGGCACCAAGAGTGATTTTACCAAGTTACAGCAGATTAAGGAATGTTGTCTGCAGTGTCAGCTCAGGCCCTGCTGTGTGCAAACAGGACAAAAGTTTGGATTTCCCATCTCCTTGGGCCCTGCAGGCTGCCCCAGCAACAGCTTCAATGCCAAACAGAGAATTCCCAACCATCTCTGGCACTTTATTAGTGTAAAAAAAGCACAAAAACTCACGAGACTGAAATCTCCTGACGTTTTCAAGGTTGCTGCCTGCCAGGTTTCATAAGTGAAGTGCCTGAGCTGCCCATTAATATCTCCTCACCTGCACCAGGTCACGAGCTCCTGGTGTGTCCCTGTCCTGGAGGATGGAGGGGATTATCCCATGGGGATGTGTGGGTGGGCAGGGAGCTGCAGCTCTCAACTCAGGGACACTTCACGAGCATTTAAAACCCCACCAATCAAGGATTTGATGGGAAAGGATGCATGCAGAGATCAGTGGGTGCTCCTGGAGTTGAGCTTTGCTTGGTGCTTGTGAATGGAGCATTTTAACATGGTGGAACCACTGACCTGTGCTGCTTCACCTCAACTCACAACTGCCCCAATCTTGATCTAAAAGTACGACAGAGATTTTGGATTTATTTAATTCCTGGCTTTTCAGGTTGGAAACATTATGGCAGTAGATTTGGCATGGATGCTTTGAAGAAAAAAAGGAAAAAAAAATACCCAAGTTCAACAGAATACAGGCTGGCAGCATGACCAGGACAGTGGGTAAAAAGCTCTGAAAAGACATATTATTTGGTTAATATATATATAAATATTTCCATGAAGAAGGTCACCTGTGTACATGTCTGTAAACCCAAGTCTCATGCCCAGATGTGCTGTAAATAAAGAGCAATATCTCAGATCAGTGTGACAGGTTTAATAAGCTTTGTATTTGAGGGGAAACATTTCACACGTGCAGGAACACACGAGGAACATGATGCAGGCATTCCCCACGTCCCACCAAAGGTGATGGACACTAAGATGAATTCACTCCAAAGCAAATTCAGCATCTCCTCTGCTCAGTGGTTTTTTTAATGAGCTGATAGAGAGTAGGTTTGGATGGGATATTGGGAAGGAATTCCTGGCTGGGAAGGTGGGCAGGACCTGGCACAGGGTGCCCAGAGAAGCTGTGGCTGCCTCTGGATCCCTGGAATGTCCAAGGCCAGGCTGGACAAGGCTTGGAGCAGCCTGGGATGGTGGAAGGTCCCATGGCAGGGATAGGATGAGATGTAAGGTCCTTTCCAACACAAATCATTCTAGGATTCGAGAATTTTGCTTTTACCTTTTCCATACCATTTTTGGGACAATGATACAGCAGATGTTTTGTCCCTCTTTCTAAGCAAAAGAATTACAGCTTTTGTCTTTTCAGTGATGCCAGACAGCAACACAAGCAGTGTTGGAGGAATACATGAAAACCCAAACAATCTTTATTCTCCACTGCACAAACACAGCAGGTTTAAAGCCTCAACCATCACCTGACTGAGCTGTGAACTCTCAAGAGCAAAACCATGAATGAGGACCAGAAAAAAAAGAAGGTATAAAAGGCATTTACACCCCGTGCAGACACAGGGCTGCTGCTTCAGGGCTAGAAATCACTGAGCTTCCCTGCTTCTTTTCTGGAACCTCCTGCTGCTGAACCACCTGAAACGTTGGTGAGCTACAGCACTGAGTTACACCAAGCACAACTCTCCTTTATTTCTTTAAACACAAAAACCTCCCCAAGCTCCTGCCTGTGGGTGCTGGGACCAGGGACAGATTCCCCTGCTGAGGACAGAGTCTGAACTGTCCAGGGCTTCAGTGAGCCACTGTCTGACAGCTGAAGGTTTCAAACCTTGCTATTTTAGAGCCTGGGCTGCACAGTGAGGAATTCCAGCTCCTTGCTGTGTTTCTGTAGCAGGGGGACAAGCTGAGCCTGCCCTGCAGGGTACTGAGCACTGGAAGACAACCCTGGCACGGGGTTATGCTCAGGTTGGGTTTTTCTTCCCCTCCCTCTTCCAGGTAAAAAGGTTTTCCAGGAGCCATGGCTGCTCAGCAGCACAGAGGGGATGTGATGCACTTTGTCTAGTGTCAAAATATGTCAATCATAAAATCAGAATTCCAGGGACACCTCCCACCGTCCCAGGCTGCTCCAAGCCCCATCCAGCCTGGCTTTGGACATTTCCAGGGATGCAGGGGCAGCCCCAGCTGCTCTGGGCACCCTGTGCCAGGGCCTGTCCACCCTCCCAGCCAGGAACTCCTTCCCGATATCCAACCTAAACCTCCTCTCTCTCAGTTTGAAGCAGTCCCCCTTGTCCTGCCACTCCAGGCTCTCAGCTCGAGTCCCTCTCCATGTTTTTTGTTGCCTTCCAGACTAGAGGGAATCCTCTGCTACAGAAGTTTGTGACACTCAAAATCACCGCAGAGACAACGTGAGGTGTTAGAATGAATTTAAATCAAATCCAATTAGAATATGAGCACATTCCAGAAGTTTACAGAGGATTTGTTACCTGAAAGTTTTACATGGAAAAGACCAGATTAGCAAGAATTCAGCAACATCTGTGTCCTGAGATACCAAAACTACTGAAATATTCAACTCCTAATTACACACTGATGTTGTCAGGACCCCACTGTGACCCCAGCTGGGCAGAATTCACTCAAGGGACATCCCAAATTCTCCTGGCAAATTCAGGAGAAGCCTCCAAACATCACTTGACCTCCCTTGTGTGGGAACAGTGCCCAGCAGCTGACAGAACTCACACCTCAGCTCAGGCAGAGCTTTGTTAGGACAGCTCTGAGTGATCCCCAGCACAACCAACCCCTCTCCACCCCAGAAACAAGAATTTGGGCACTACCAGGGTGCAGGAGAACCAGAGAAAACAAAAATCTCCTGTTATTTCCGATTTCCAGCTAAAATCAGAGCAGATTTGTTCTGAGGTGCAAGCAGAAAGTGATAGCTGTACCTGGGGAAAGGGGAGATGGGAGATAAAGGTCAGGGCAGTGCAGCTAGATAGGGTTAAGGTCATTAACATCTAGCTCTTTGCCTCTTAGCTCACAGATCGCATTTCCAAGGCATAAAGACACTCACCTTACCCAAGCTTTTCAGACTCAGATTGAAAAACAAACCCACCAGCAAGGGAAAAAAAAAATCCATTTATAAGGGGTAAGTTTCCCTTTGTTAAAGGTGCATAGGAAAACCAACCAGTCAGACTCAAAGCCATCCTGTGGATAAATTCTCTGAGCTGAACACATTCATTTATTCTGCATCACAACTACGGCTTCTAGGGATTTTTAAGCACTGTCACTTCTTAGCAAATTCAAGGCAACAGTGGCTGGCCCTGAAATTACCTGATAAATCCTTCAGATGTTTATTTACAACTGTAGTGGAGTAATTAAAATTTCTAAAGCAAATTAAAAAAAAACAAAAAAAAAACAAAAACAAACCAAAACTGGAACAGAAGATGAGCAGCCACTTCCCGTTATGCAACTGTCTGAGAAAACAGATTTGTTCAATTCAGTGTGAAAAACTGGGCTGGAGTCTGAGCAGCCAGCATCAGCTGCTGACAGGTTCCAACAAGGTGCAGACAGCTGTGTTAAACAGAAGCCAGGAGCAGACTGCTGCAGGATCTCACACACCACAGGGAAGGGGGTGTTGGGCACACTCAGACCCCAAACACACCCTGCACAGCACCAGGGGCTGGCACTGCCACCCTCCAGCCCTCCACCCTGCCCTAAACCTCAATAGCTCTTAATGACAGGGTTTTAAACCTATCTCTGGTTATTGTCATGGCAGGACCAAGGTGTGGAGGGCATGAGCATCCCAGAATGAAAATTGGGAAAGCTCTCCAAGGTACGGAGTCCAGGCTGTGCCTGATCCCCACGGTGTCCCCAGCCCAGAGCTCTGAGTGTCACCCCCAGGTGTTCCTTGGACACCTCCAGGGATGGGCACTCCAACCCTCCCTGGGCCTGAGCACCCTTTCCATGGGGAAATTCCTGCTGCTGTCCAAGCTGAGCCTGCCCTGGCACATCCTGAGGCTGTTCCCTCTCCTCCCATCCCTTGTTCACCCCAACCTCCTCTCAGGCAGCTGCAGAGAGAGAAGATCCCCCCTCTAGAGAGAATTGGGCACTTTTACTTTGCTGCATTTTTTGCAGGTTCAGTCACACTAAACAAACAACGAGCTGGATAAGAACTACAGGGAAAATCAAAAAGAAGGGAGAGAATTCAGCATCTTCAATGATTCTGTCCCCACAGACCCTGTTCTCCTGGGAAAGCAGAGCAGCAGCTCTCACCCTGCCTGTGTTATCAGAGCAATGACAGCCTGAGCCCAGGGAGCTGCTGGAAGTGTTTGCTCTGCTCCTTGTTCTGTGCTTATCAACGAAAGCGATTCCTGCCCTGAAAATGCAGCAGGACCAGCAGCAGTTTCCTCATCAAGATTGGAACTGGTACAACGTGTGTTACCTCACACCACAGCACATCAACCAGTGCAGACTCACTGCTCAAAGCCCTCAAAGAAATCAAAAGCTGCATTAATAAATTCTGAATTATCACTGAATGAAAATGCTTCAGAGACACCTGTAAAATTAATTTCCAGCACTATTATTTAATCCACCTGACTGCTATTTCTCTTAGCAATCAGAATTCAGAAAGTTTTGTGGTTTAATGCACAGGTTCTTACTGCAAAGACCAATTAAAAAATAATTATACCATCCAGCTTTTAATCTGGACTTAAAACTCTTCAGCTCTGACTCATTAAGAAAAAAGGAAAAAAGAAAAAAAGAAAAGCCCAGCTGTTCATATGGAAAATGATCCATCCACACTTTCACTTGTTCCTGGTTGAGACACAAACACATTCCTGGTACGGGTCACTCACCCAGATCCAAAGAAAACCAGGAATGCCAAGGCCAGGAAGTGTGGAGATGTGTGAGACCTCACCTGCAGAGCTGCCCCAGCCTTGGAGCTGCTGGAGAGATCCAGAGGATCCCATGGAGCTGCTGGAGAGATCCAGAGGATCCCATGGAGCTGCTGCAGGGCTGGAGCCAGGCTGGGAGAGCTGGGAATGTTCCCCTGGAGAGGAGAAGGCTCCAGGGAGAGCTCAGAGCCCCTGGCAGGGCCTGAAGGGGCTCCAGGAGAGCTGGAGAGGGACTGGGGACAAGGGATGGAGGGACAGGACACAGGGAATGGATGGGAGATTGGGAATTGGGAATTCCTGCCTGGGATGGAATTCCCAGAGCAGCTGTGGCTGCCCCTGGATCCCTGGCAGTGCCCAAGGCCAGGTTGGACACTTGGATCACCCTGGGACAGTGGGAGGTGTCCCTGCCATGGTAGCAGGTGGAATGAGATGGTCCAGGCCCTCTCCATCCCAAACCATCCTGGGATTCCAGGATCCAGCAAAGCTCCTCCCCTGCTGCTCTGTCCATGTGCACTGCCAGGCTCCACTCCCAAAACTGCATTCACTGCTCAGGGAACACATCCAGGAGCTGGGAATGCACCCAGGGGCTGGGAATGCACCCAGGGGCTGGGAATGCACCCAGGGGCTGGGAATGCAGCGACCCTGCCCTGTGCACCACACCTGACAGCCACTGAGGAAACACAAACTCTGCCAAAGCTCCTGGGCCAGGCAGGAACTGGGGATTTCTGAGTCACCCCCACCACGATGGGTTCAGCTCCTGCTGCGTTCAGGTGCAGGAGCTGCTCAAACTCCAACTCCAGTTCATCCTCCCATAGCTTTAAAGACAAATTCCAGTGACAGTGGAGACAAGTCTAACACATTGTCTGACATGCAATTCTGTTCTTTTTCCAGTTCTCAGCATTTCCCCAGCTGGCAGAAATGAAAGATTTGTCCTGGAGCTCCAGCAGGCTCCAAACCTTCCAGCCCCCCCTACACACAGATATTGCAATTTAAACTGCAGCCAGCATGAGGCTCCCAGCGCCTCCAAGGACAACAAAGCAGCTTATCAGGGTGAGAAAGGGAAAGAACAATGAATAATACAGTTTTTGGTGTTTAAAGCTGACTTAGAATGAAGCAGACTCTTGTGTTTCTGGCACATCACTGAATTCCCACTCAGCAAGATCCCGGTGTCAACCCCCACAAGCATTGCACAAGTTGAATATTCAGGGTTTGCCCTTACTACAAGGAGTTTTCCCAATCAACTGCTCATTTTAAAGCAGCAATTTCATAATTTTAAAAACAGAAACAGGTAGGAAGCACAGAAAGCACACTGAACCACTGTACTATGTTTGGAAAGGAATAACTTATAATTATGAAGCCAAGAGCCACTGACAGATAATTTTTAATTTCCATCTTGCTTGGCTCCACCTCGAGACCTTAAGTGATGTTTCTCCATGAAGACTGGGACCACATTTCATCACTCTTCTGTAACAACTCTCCATTACAGAGGTTTGGGTTGGAAGGACCTTAAGGATCATCCAGTGCCACCCCTGCCATGGCAGGGACACCTCTCACTGTCCCTGGGTGAGCCAAGCCCCCTCCAGCCTGGCCTGGGACACTTCCAGAGATCCAGGAGCAGCCACAGCTTCTCTGGGCCTCACCACGCTCACAGCCAAGGATTTCTCCCTAATAAACAATTCCAACTTGCCCTCCTTCAGTTTAAAGCCATTCCCCTTGTCCTGGCACTTCCTGTCCTCTGGGAAGAGCCCCTCTGCAGCCCTCTTGATCTACCTAAAATCAATGCAACTGCCAGGAAAAATAAACCCAGCAAATCCACACTCCAGATTCTTGCTGAGCTCACCTGGAAGCTGGAGGGGGAAAGCTGGGATGGCCCCACACCCTCAGCAAACAGCTCCAGCCCTGCACAGGGCTCACTTGGGCACCAGGACGAGCTCATTCCCAGCAGCCAATTCCAGCAAAAAGCTCTTTGTTACGAGCTGCTGGGGTTCAGTTTGCTGAGTTTTCGGATTGATTAGTAAAGATGTTTTACAGAGAGATCCCTTTTATTATTCAGAAAATGTTCAGTGCTTCCCCTCTCTTCCTCTTACACTTCTACCTCTTTAGATTTAGAATACTTGTAAGACATTTTAAAGAATTTTAGCCAAATTATTAGAATCATGAGGGGATGAACTCTGGAGGGGCTGGGGAGGGGCTTTTTCTTTTGGGGGGGGTTGGTTTTTTGTTTGTTTGGTTTTGGGGGTTTTTTGTTTGTTTGTTTTTGTTGGGGTTTTTTGTTTGTTTGGGGGGGTTTTTTGGGTTTTTTTTTTCTTTCTCTCTTTCCTTTTTGGTGTTTGAAAGAAGAAATACTTTCAGGTTCTACTTTCAGGTCTGTCCATCCCTCTCCTAACCAGGCACTCCAGGTTTGGAGTTCTGTTTCAGGAACTGCTTCTGTGTTTCACACAAGAAACTTTCTGGAATAAAACAAAAAGAATTCCAGACTGCTTTGGGTTGGAAGGGACCTTAAGGATCATCCCATGGGCACGGACACCTTCCCCTGTCCCAGAGTGCTCCAAGTGTCCAACCTGGCCTTGGGCATTCCAGGGATCCAGGGGCAGCCACAGCTCAGCCCCTCCCCACCCTCCCAGGGAGGAATTCCTGCCCCAAATCCCACCTACGCCTGCCCTGTGTCAGTTCTGTGAAATCTGCCCAGCCCCACAGCTCCCCACTGAAGCACAGGCTGCCTGCTCCCTCTTCCCTTCCCAAAAGGAAGCTCGGATGCCTCAGAGAGTTTCACCCTGTGCTGGGTTTGTTTTTTCCTCCACCCCATCATGTGCTGCTGGAGCTTCCTTGGCCTCTGCAGCCCCAGCCAGACTGAATGAATGAGTCACTTAATTAACCCAGAATTTACACAAAGGACGTGGGACAGCAAAAGCCTGTCTTCAATCAATCTCGATTTTCCTTTTTTCAAAAACACATTTAAAAACTAAATTAGCAGAATAACAGAATTTAGTAAAAACTCGCTGAGAGAGAACAATCCACACGCAACTCCCAGATTAAAAACCACGCAATTTCAGTCAATTCCATCAAATACAGCCTACACCCCTGTTTAGTAGATGAAATTGCTTCTCCCAGTACACAGCCCCCTTTTTTGGTATTATGCTGTGAAAAGTACAATATTTTTGGAATGTTGTACTTCACTGGAAAGTATTTCATGTAGAATTTCACATGAATACTTTATTGTAAAGCATTTCAGCTAGAAATCCCAGCTCCTGTACTTTGAGAGATGAACAGAAAAACCCTCACAAGAGATAAGCAGGGGGAGGAGTGTTCAGGTATGAAACCTTGTGCTCAGAGGACAAAGGTGACTGTGGCAGCCACAGATTATCTTTTTTATTTGCCAATATTGAGAGTTTAGAGCTGGGTTATTTCCTTGGCACCAGCAGTGCTCACCTGTGCACTCGGCTTTGAGGAGGGAAAGGTTATTTTCTGTGCTGAGATGGAGAGATTGTGAAAAAGCCAAATTCAGCACCTGGCACTGGGGCACCCTGGGGCACTCCGCTAGTGACACCGAGCTCTGGGTGCTGTCCCAACTGCAGGGAAGGGATGGGGCATCCACAGGGACCTGGCCAGCCTGGAGAGGTGGCACTGTGCCAACCTCAGCAGCTT
>VZSR01001482.1:179944-194440 GCA_013398615.1 Brachypodius melanocephalos | reverse complement strand
GGGGCAGTGGCACTGCCGGGGGCTGAGCTGTCACTCCTCACATCCCTCACTCATCCTGGTCAGGCAGCAGAGCTGCCAGGCAGGGCTCACTTCCAAAAATGAGTGCCCAGCAGGGCTGTCAGTAAGTAAAGAATCTGAACTCTATCGAGGAGAAAAACTCATGAAGCAGATCTGGGTGGGGTTTGAGTGGAGCAGCACCCACAGACTCTCATTTTCAGGAAATTTCAGTTCATTCACTTTTGGAAGTCAATGTCTGTAAGCAGCTTGGAGGATTTGAATACTCTTACAAAACAAATGTCTCATCACCCCCCTATCACGGATCGGGGATGCAAGGGGAAGGTAACTCCTCAATGAGGCAGGACGCTGCTCTGGAGACAACAAAAGCATTGTGGGTCACTGGCAGACATTTGCCAGCCAGCCAGGGCTGCTCTGCTCATCAAAGCTGACTCCAGCACAGTGGAAGGCATGGAATTTTGGCCAGGGATCCCTGCCATCCCAGAGACCTGTCAAGGCTCTCTGACTGGTCATGGGATTTGCCTTGCAGCTGGCACACCCCGTGATCTCCTGATCTGGGATCTCTCCCTCAGCTGTAACCTGGTGTGGGGCCACAGAGGAGGAGGAGGAGGAGGAGGAAGGTGGCTGGGGGCTGCACTGAGGCTGGGGCAGTGACTTCCATTGCCAAGAGCTCTGTGGCCCCAGAAAACACAGCTCCCGCTGCTGCCCTGCACCACAGGTCCTGCTGGGGGTGACCTGGGACCCTTCCCACACACAGCACAGGGACAGGAGCTCAGGATTCCACCTGTGGGAAGAGCAGAACCTGCAGAGCCTTGTCAGGATGCAGTAGCTGACATTTGCATCGTTCTTTCTCCAAGCACAGCCTTGTTCTGGGAAGCTCTGGCCTTCTGGAGGCCTTCATCCTCCTCTGGAGAGGGCTTTTGGTATCAGAGCTGATCTCTTCTCTAGCCTGGGCCTTCATAAGCCCAGCCCAATTATTGTGAGGCAGAAAAATCGAGTCTGTGCAGTAATGACAGAATGAAATGTCCTCAGGAGTTTGCGCGTAGCCTTAAGTTACCTTTTATAAATAGGTTAACAGCTGGAGGGCCCGTGCTTGTTTAAAGGGAAAAGACATCCAGGACATGCCCTATATGATATGTTCCATCCTAAGCAACTCTGCCACTCTGCTGATTTATAGCTGCAGATTAAAGGATTTGCCTTTCAATCAAATTATTCTCCTCAAACTCCCAAGTGGGGGACAGAGGGGATTGTGACATTCTCCACTCGGTGCTGCTCTCCCTGCTGCAGCCAGGGGTGTTTTCTTCCTTGCTGTGCAAAACTCACTGCTCCCAAATTACTCCTGATCACTGTGGTGGTGATTTGCTATTTCTGTCCTGTTTCTGGTGCACAGGACACTGGGGGGACAGGAGAGGGTGAGAGGTTTTGGGCCCTGAGGAGCTCCCAGCCTGAACCAGACAGAGCATGTAACCAGGACTGACAAAAGCTGCCTGATGAGACACAAGACGACTGTTCTGGGGAAAAGCAAATCTGCAAAGAGCCCTCTCCATCAGGCCTGAGGGTCTGCAAGAAGTTTTGTGCAAGTCATACCCTCCTCACTGACAAGGACAGTGTGCCAGGGACCAGGGCCTGGCTTGGTTTCCTTTCCTGTTCTTTCCTTGGGTGAGCAGGTACAAAACCAGGTGCAGAGAGCAGCAGAGGGGAGAGTTCTGAGCACTCACCTGCAGATTGGGAGGAGAGGTCTGAGGGTGCTGACATGAAGGACACGGTGTCCAGAGGATTTCCAGGCCTGTGCTGTGAGACCTGCTGTCACTGCTGGGACAAAACAAGGCAATTGTCAAAGGCAACCAAAGGCCACATCTGGTGTGGGGCCTTGTGTCTGGGGACAGCTGTGCCAGGGGATGTGTGCTGTGCCAGGTGAGCTGTACCAGGTGAGCTGTGCCAGGTGAGCTGTACCAGGTGAGCTGTACCAGGTGTGCTGTGCCAGGTGTGCTGTGCCAGGTGAGCTGTGCCAGGTGAGCTGTGCCAGGTGTGCTGTGCCAGGTGTGCTGTGCCAGGTGAGCTGTGCCAGGTGAGCTGTGCCAGGTGTGCTGTGCCAGGTGTCCCATGCCAGGTGAGCTGTGCCAGGTGTGCTGTGCCAGGTGTGCTGTACCAGGTGTCCTGTGCCTGGTGAGCTGTGCCAGGTGAGCTGTTCCAGGTGAGCTGTTCCAGGTGTCCTGTGCCTGGTGAGCTGTGCCAGGTGAGCTGTGCCAGGCACAGACAAGGCCAGGCCAAACAGGGGTGATCTCCTGGCTCTGGATCTCCTCCTGGGCTGGTTGGAGCTCTGGGACAGGACTTTTCAGAGCACACACTTTTCATCCCACCCCTTAGCACTACTCTGGGCAATGCTGGGACCCAGCACTTCTGCACTCCCTTTCTGAGTCCTCCTGACCCAGGGACAGCACTCCCTCATGGCTCGAAATTACAGAGGGTAGTGGTCCTGCCTTCAAACTCCTCTGTTTTCATGTTACAACAGAAAAAAGAATGGAGGCTTTCTGCTGCATCCCCCCTTGACCATTCAGAATTTACTCTGGTTCCATCACATCATTTCTGACCTCTCCTGAGGTGGCTGATCTCTCAGTGTCCCACCACGCGCTCCTCTCTGTTCCTCAGGTGCCCCTTCTGCTTTTGGTGAGCTCTCCTGAATCTGCAGGGTCCTTGCAGTGTGCTGTGGGAATTGCCTTTGGAAAGACTGCACCATCTCCATACGTTTCCTGCATCGCTCAGCCATATTCCAGCACTCCCATTCCTCTTCATCTTCCTTCCCTTCAATCTCTAACACCTTGTTCCTCCTGCTCCCAGCCTGGGCAGAGGTCAGGACACTCTCTGTACAGTAGTGCCCAAGTCTGATTTTGGAAACAGCACTTTGGGAACCTGACTCTCAGGAAGTTCCCCTGGTCATGGGGATGGCTGGGGGCACTTTGGCTGCCTGAAGAATTCCCAGGGCATTTTCTGTGGTGGATTTTGGGTTTGGGCAGCCAGGCCATTTGCATGCACCGTGTGAAGGACATGTGTGCTGGGAAGGACACGTGTGATGCTCCTCCCGAGCTCTGCAGCCACTGCTGGGCCTGTCCTGCACACTCAGCACTTCAGGCATGCAAACGAAGGGTGTGTGGCTTTCATGCAGATGCTGCAGCTTTAAATATGAGCCGCTCAGGGAAATTGCATGGAAAACTTTTCAGGTTAGAAGCGAGGCCTCTGTGTGGATTAAAGGCAGTGTCACCTCAGCAGCAAGGGCAGAGCTCTGCTCCAGTAGAGAATTCCTGGTTTGGCAGGGAAGGGACCTTGAGGATGACCCCGTTCCACCCCTGCCCAGCCCTCAGAGCAGCTCTGTGGCCTCCTCTGCATCCACTGAAGGAGGCAGAGCTGGTTCCTGTCCCTGACAGCCCCTCAGCCCCAGCTGGGCTGGACTGGCAGCTCCCAGTGCCAGGTAACAAATCCCACACGGCTCCACAGCCCTGGAACGGGAACCTTCCACACCAATCCCCTCACCAGGAAGGTTTTTCAGCCTTGGAAAAGTTTCCTGCCCCTGCTCCCAAGCCTCAAAGCAGAGCAGAGTGAATCAGCTCACCCCTGAGGCTGGGGCAGAGAGGGGAACTCGGAGGAATTGTCCCACATCCAAAGCTGGAGTAAGGACTGGAAGGAAGGGACACCGGGATGAGGGTGTGGCTGCAGAAACTGCTCCCAAGGAGCTCGGTGCAAGGGCAGCACAGGCTGCAGCAGAGCTGCTCCCGTTCCAGCTGAACCAGAGGGTGCCTGGCGCTGGAATTAAAAGTTGCCTGGAAATGCCAAAGGATGAAACCCAATCTGTCATCTAATTTAATCACCATGTTGTTAAGGCTGAGCTTTCTGGAAGAGACAACGTAAACACAGGCTCTAGAAGGCAATTTCTTCCCTTGGGACTCCACATCAGACCTGGAGACCTGATTGTGAAATTCCATCATTGCAGGGAGGAAAAAACTGCCAATAATATCCAAAGGTTGTGCTCAAAGGCTGCAAACTGCCACGATTTCTCTGCATCTCTTTCTGCTCTTGCTTTTAAAAGACGTGAGAGCTGGGGGAAATGACAGCAGCTCTGGGTATGATGGGGGAGAATGATTTAAATTCTTATTCATCTCCCAAAAATGAGCGACTTTAAGGAAAGGGGTGGAGGGGGGGAGCGAATGCGCTGCAGTGGCTTGGAAGAGGAATACAACTCGTTCATACAAAGCATGGAAAATAATGATAATCCAAGGGGAAAAAAATCTTGGCAGGCTATGAAATTCAAAAAAAGGCAGAAAACTAGAAAGTCTGAGCAAATGGCAGAAGCAAAAAGACTGAGAGACAGCCCCTTTCCAGCTTTTTGAGAGATAAAACAGCCTTTGGGGAGAGCAGGCAGGTCTTAGGGCCCAGCAAGGGAGGCTGTTGGCAACTGATCTTAAGTATTATCTTGGCATTTTAATTTTTGCAGCCAAGAGGATTTATCACAGAAAACAGCAGGGCAGCAGACAGGCAGGAAATTAAGGGAAATTTAGGCCCCTACCTCTGTGAATTGATTATAATTGGAAGCATCCACCAGCCAAGGATCCAGGCAACCAAACAGCCCAATTCAGCTATTTTCAAGTTTTTGGTAAACTGAATGAATCCCTAATAGCAGCACTCAGCTGTGGAGTGGTGTCTGCATTAAAAACTGCTTTTAGAGGGGAAGAAAACAAACTCTGAAGGAATCAAAGCCCTCCTTGTCCAAACTACTCCCAAATTATCCGATTTGAAGAAGGTTTGTGGCAGCTGGGAAAATGAAGGGCATGGAAATGCCATGCAAAGCAAGTGATAAGTGCTGAAGACATCTATAAATAGAGGTGTTCAGCATCAGTCGTTGAACAGGGAATGGTACAGGCACTGCAAGCTGGGGAAAAGGCTCCTGGAGAAGGAGTGGGGCAGATGACAAGAGAGTCATGAAGATCAGAGAGCTCCGTGGCAATTAACCCGTGTCAGGGAGAGATGAAGGCGTTGGTGACAGACAGGCAAAGCTTCAGGACATCCAGATGCCACGTGAAAGACGGGGAGATACTACCCGGGGAGCCTGAATGACTCGAGGATCCTTTCCCAAATTAAAGCCAACCCCCAAAGGTCGTTACACATCCTGATGAAACACCCAGCGCAGTCTGTGCTCAAGAGCAAATCCTCTGCTCCTCAGCTGGCCCAGCCTCTGGGCTTCCTCAAGCCCTGTGAGCCATGGAGGGCACGTGGGGTGGGTTGAGCCCGAAATTGGGGTAACAGGAGGAACTGTAGAGGCAACAGGGAGTTTGGGAAGATGTGGGGTCATTCAGTGCCCAGACAGATGGGACAAGGCATTTAAGGTGTCTCAGCACATGCCTGGGGGTGACCTTCAGGCCATTCCTTCCAAGAGGAGCATCCAGAGTCCATGGAAGAGCTGCTGGAGTTCTCCTTTCCATGGGAGGAGCCTTTGCTGTGTGCAGTTCTTTCCAGGCCCATTACTAAATCACTGATAAAAGATTTTAGCTCAAATCCAAGCTGAAAACCCTGCAGACTGTGCTTGTGGCTTCTATAAACCCCATCTGAACCCAGATGAGGCCAGGAGAGCATCCAGATCCTGCTACGAGAGCATTTGGAAACCTTCATCGTGCTTAACTTCAGGGAGCAGAGAACTTTTTAATCTCTCATTGCAGAGGGAGTCTTGGAAAGAGAATCTGCTTGAAGTCGTGTCCCATGTGGACATCGCTCCCTTTTTCTGCTAATGGATGACTTCTGTCAGAGCTGGCCTCAGAGCAGTTTTCAAAGTCAGTGAATTAATCCTCCTCGCTCTGAGAACAGGCTCCCATGGCTGTTGTCTCCTCTCCTTGGCCACGGAGTCTTTGGAAGGGAGAATTAGGGATAATCAGTTTGTCACAAGTGTCAGGAAGGCGCAGCACAGAGCTTTACATGCTGACAGAGCACTGCTGGTTGTAACCAGCCCAAGCATTTCCCTAAAATGAGTATCTAAATAAATCCATTCCTTTGGGAAAGCATCTGCTCTGGAATTAAATTATTCCAGATCTGAACATTAGCAGCGTTTTTGCTAAACTCGAGCTGTCACCCTACCAGAGCGTGATTAAACTTTAAGTCTGCAACAAATTCCTCAGGAAACTTGAGAAGTCAAATGTGAAACCACTGAGAAGAGGCAAATGACTTCAATGTCAAATTGCTGCTTCAGCAAATGCAAGCAGATTTGGGGCACTGGGGGAAGATGCAATTTCTGGGTTGAGAAGATGAGCCACAGCTATAATGAGTGTTTTGCCAAGCCTGTATCTGGTTTCAAAACCATCCCACAGTCATCCCAAATAAGCATTGGTGAGAGAGAGTTATTAAAGAGGGGATGGACTAAAAACAGCCTGAGCATTAATGAACAGCCTGAGCATAACAGCCTGTTGCAGGTTTGCAACAGAGCTCGTTAAATTGGGAGAACTGCTTAAAGGTTCTCAGATGGGGACAGGGCTCTTGCAAAAGCGGGATGGGGAAAGCAGCTGGAGTGAGCCTGTGCTTGGGGGGTCCCACCAGGGCTCCAGAATCCGAGCTCTGCGGCCTCACAGCACCGCTGCTCCCAACCTCTCCTCCCCAGAATGGTTGGGCTGGAAGGGACCTTAAGGATCATCCAGTGCCACCCCCTGCCAGGGACACTCCCTGGGCAGGGACACCTCCACAGTTCCAGGCTGCTCCAAGCCCCATCCCACCTGGCCTTGGGCACTGCCAGGGATCCAGGGGCAGCCACAGCTGCTCTGGGCACCCTGTGCCAGGGCCTGCCCACCCTCCCATCCAAGAATTTCCTCTTAATAAACAATCTAAATGTACCCTCCTTCAGCTAAAGCCATTCCCTGTGTCCTGTCCCTCCATCCCTTGTCCCCAGTCCCTCTCCAGCTCTCCTGGAGCCCCTTCAGGCCCTGCCAGGGGCTCTGAGCTCTCCCTGGAGCCTTCTCCTCTCCAGGGGAACATTCTCAGCTCTCCCAGCCTGGCTCCAGCCCTGCAGCAGCTCCATGGGATCCTCTGGATCTCTCCAGCAACTCCAGGCCCTCGTGTTGTTGGATCCAGGGCTGGGGCAGCTCTGCAGGTGGGGAATCACCTGAGGGGGCAGAATCCCCCATTTCCCTCGGGATCACCCAGTGGCACCAGGATTCCTCTCCCTGCTGCTCGTGTGTCCCCCAGGGCAGAGCTGTGTCCATTCCCACAGGTGTGAGCTCTGTGCCCCTCTGGGTGTCCCTGTGGCACCCCCAGGGCTCCCAGCCAGCTGATCCCAGCAGTGACACTGAATTCCTGCCCTGCCTCCAGCACACACAGCGGGACAGCCCTGACTCCTGCAGAGGAGCTGCACAGACACAGGAGAGGAGATAAAAAGGGATGGAAGCAGAGGGAAAGGGGCCTGTCTGGAGAACTGCTGGACAGGCTCTTCCAGGAGCTCTGGGATGTGACCAAGGCCATGGGCTCAAGGGAAAGGTGACAGAAGGGCAGCAGTGCCCCTGATTTCCCTCTTCAATGCAAAAAGCCATGATGTAATTATGGCTGCACTGCTCTGTGTTAATTAAAGCCCAGACTCGCTGCCTCCACAAACGCACTCAGGTTTTGTAGCAGAGGTGACTCTCTTTTTATCTTCTGGCTGGGCCAGAGGAGCAAGGCCTTGCTCCTCCTCACTTTAAAGCTTCACCATGAAATGGGAGACTGATAAAACACAGAAACGCTGAAAGAAACTTTCCCTACTTGTTTAGAAAGTGAAATTTCAGCATGACGCCCCCAGGTCCTCGTGGGGCACCGGAGCTGACAGGAAGGGCTGGAGCTGGGGAGACCCCAAGAATTGGGACCACAGGACCCCCTGCAGCTTCCCGCTCCTCTCCTTGCACTGCAGGGATGGTGCTTTGCAGGCAAAATAAATAATTTTTCCTTTGCTGATGGCTCTGCTGTCAAGGTCCTGCACCAAACTCTCCACGAGCTGATGCCAAGTCAGGCTTTGGTCTGGGAGAAGAGAACCAAAAACAGAATTTGGCAGCGTGCTGCAAGACCTTTGGAGTAAGGATTGTGTCCAAGGTTTCTCTAGGATCAGATTAAAAGAGGAGAAATCCTGGAGGGTTTGTGACGAACAAGAAATTTTTTTGTCTGCACGGTAAACACGCCCCATTATTAAAGCGCATCAGGATGTGATTTGTAACCAAATATTACAAATATGGCTATTTATTACCAAATTATCCCGTGGTAATCCCTCAGGGCTTCCCAGCCAGGACACTCCAGCACAGAGAGCAGGGAGATAATCTGTCCTCTGGCAGCTGCCAACAGACAGGCTCTGCTCAGAGGGGAAAATCAGGCCCAAAGTGCAAGAAGAGCTCAGGAAAAGGAAGGCTCTTCTCAGGGAGGGTTGGAGCATCCACGACTGACTGCTCAACCCCAAAAAAGGCACGGATGGGGGGCTTGGCTGTTTGCTGCTGTTCATTTATCACTGCAAATGCACCGAGCTGAAAACAATCAGCATATTTTCAAACACTGATGTTCATTAGGATAAAATATTTCCTTTTCTGCCAGGCCAGAGGAGAAAATGGACTCAAACCCCCGAGGTGGCACCGTGATGTTGTGCAGAGCTTCCCCACAGCCCTCGGGGGAGCAGCTCCAGCTGAGCCCTGCTGCAGTTCTGGCTGGTTCTGATCTTTCCAGGCCATGAATTCTGCAGCAGTTAAAGCTGCTAAACAAAGAGACAGCGTAAAGCAGACATTTCGTGCATGTACATCTCCAGAACCACGTGCAGGGAAGGATTGCTGCTGTTGTTTCTTCACGGAGTCATGGAACCACGGAACCCCAAGATGGTGTGGGTTGAAGGGATCTCAGAGCTCATCTCCCCCCACGCCCTGCCATGGGTGTGGAAATGAGTAGGTGATGTTTCTCTCTGTCACCTGTGGGTGGCTGTGGCAGGTCCTGCTCCTGGCTGCTCTGTGTCATGGGGGGTGTGGGGCTGGAGGAACACCAGGGGGTGAAGGGAAGGTGTTCAGGATGCTGCCAAACCCCACACCTCTAAAAAGGCCAGGCCTTTCATCCCTGCACCTCCTGTTCCCATCCCTCATTCAGGAGCTGGACTACATGGTCCTTGTGGTCCCTCCCAACTCAGGATATTCCATGATTTACTTGTGGGGAAAAAATACTCAGGCGATGCCAAAAAGCACCTTCTGCCCAGTTTGTCCATGCTGCCATATAAACCCCGTAAAGGATCACGGACCAGTGCTGAAATAACCCCACTGGTACAAATCTTGGCTGCTGTGATCTGAATATTGAATTTCTTCTCACAGGAAGCCTGATGAAACATGGGAGTGCCTCAGGGCACTGATTGTGCTGGGGGGAGAAGATGGGAAATCCTCGTGTCTCCTGGGCTCCTTGAAGTGTTACAGACTGAACATCCCCGCACACGCAGCCGGGCCGTGAAGTGCTGAACTGTTCTGTTCTTTTCTGCTGGAACAGCTTCTCCTCCTGGCCTGATTAAAATGTCTTGCACTGGCTGCTCCCAGCATCCCGAGCCCGTGACTGCACTGAAAGCCAGCCCCAGGAGGGCCGGGCTGCCCCGGGATCTGCTGCTGAGGCAGCTCTGGATGGGCCTGGGCTGCTGGGGAGAGGAGCAGCGCTCACCACAGCACAGATCCACCGGGAGTTATAGCAAAACCCGGCTCTGTTTGGCAATAACCGAGGTATTCATGAGTGGGTGGGTGTCTACATGCCTCTGTCAATAGCAACATCATCCCACAGAAAGAAAAGACTATTCTGGCCGTCCCTCGGTGAGGGAGGAGAAAGGGCCTGGCAGGGATCTCCTCATCACTTCCAGGAGGAAGAAAAAGCTTCCAAACCCCAGTTTTGCCATCAGAGTTCAGCAAGGCAGGGAAGCTCCTCGCTGGTTCCAGCCAAAAGCGGGGTGGAGTGGAAGCTGCTTCAAGGGCTGTTAACAAAACGCTGCATGTTTTCCTGGGGTTCTCCTGTTGCAGCCCCTGGCAGGAGGGTGGGAATGTGCAGCAGCCGGTGCTTCCTGCCCGTTCCGCTGCACAGGAGCAGCCCTGGGACAGCGCCCAGCCTGGGCTCCAGCTCCGGACAAACCAGACCCGTGCATCCACCCGGGAGAGAGCGCCTGGCTCCGGCTCCAGCTCCTGCTTCACGGCTAGGAAATGCCCAGGATGCCGCAAATTCCCTGCTGGGCTCGGCCAGGCTCGGGGCAGAGCTCCCAGGAGATGCTCTGCGGGCAGGGCGGTGACTGTGAGTGTGTGAGTGTGAGTGTGCCGGGGTGAGTGACACTCCCAGGACAGGGTTCCACGGCTCCGTGCCTCACCTGAACAGCGCGGTGCTCCCACACCGCCGCACGGAGGTACCCGGTTCCTGTGATCCAGGGGGATCCGGAGCTGCCAGGTGGTCTCAGCCCGCCGGAGCAGCAGCAGATCTGCAGGGAAAGGGGCTGTGAATGCCCACCCTGTCCCTCAGCCCCCTCTCCATCCCACGGCCCGGAGGGATCACACAAAGGGCAGCCCTGAGCATCCCGCAGCGCCCATCTCGCATGGGATGCTTCGTGCCGGCACAGAGAGGACGGGGACAGGGGCACGCAGCCCTCGGTGACATGTGGCTGCTCCCCATCTGATGGGCCAGAGTGCCGGCACAGCCCGGTGCCAGCAGCTCTGCCGGCATCCAGCAAAACCCACGCGGAAATTCCCGCAGCGTTTTCCTGTGAGGCGCTGCTGGATGTTCCCTTCAGCACCCCTGAGCCAATCCCCGGCTTCTCCCTGGGCTCAGGCCGGCAGCTGCAGCGCTCTGTCCCCCGTGGGTGCCCGGTGCCAGGCGGGCTCCGTGCTCGGAGCAGGTCTCAGTGCCCGCAGGGGCGGCGGGGAATTGTTTTCCACGGGTTCCAGCTGCTGTTTGGCAGCGCCCAGAGACACTGGGAGCAGCCTCGCTCCTCCCGAGCCCCGGCCTCAACAATCGTGCCTTTGTTTGCGGGCTCCCGCCGCCTTTATTCGCACCGTCAGCTCTCCAGGCAGGAGCCGGTCTCCCAGGCCACGGACACACGTTCTCTGTGCAAACAGCTGCTGCTGTTCCAGGCAATGCCCCGCTTCCCCGGAGCCTTGCCGAGCCGTCCCTGCAGCTCACAGCGGGCCCTGCTCGCCTCCCAGTGAGGGGATGCCAAGGCACAGGAGCTGGGTTGGAATGACGGATCAGATCCTGCCTGATGTGAATTTGGGGTGAAACCCCCCCGGGAACAGGCCCTGCCTGTGCTGAGCAGCAGGGAGTGCAGAGAGCCCTGGCACCCCAATGCCCGGGTGCTGGTGCAGAGAGCTCCTGGATCACAGCTCCGGACAAAAAACACGCTTTTTTCACTTCGCTTGGAGTTGTTCACACTGTGAACAGCTCCGCCGGTCCCACCAGCACCACAGCTAGCCCAAAGGTCAGCTGGGAGCAGCTGGGAATGGGAACAAACACCCTGAGCAGGATCCAAAGCCATCTGTGCACAGCTGCAGCGTGGGGCTGTGTGTGTGCACGTACCCCGAGCACAGCCGGGCTGGGAGCTCGCTCTGCTGCCCAGGGACCACTCTGGCAGTGCCAGGCAGTGCCCTGAGGGGTGGCTCTGCTGCCCTGGCCAAGGCAGGAGCAGGTCCTGCTCTTCCCAGTGAGACATGCTGGAGGTGAGGAGAGCAGCTCTGCTGTGGAGACAGGAGGGGACAGCTGGGCTGTGCAGCCTGGAGAACAGAACATTCCCCTGTATCCTGTCACTCCAGGCCCTTGTCCAAAGTCTCTTCTCATCTTTCTTGTAGCTCCTTCAGGCACCTGAAGGCCTCAGTGAAATCACCCTGAAGCTTCTCTTTTCCAGGCTGAACAATCCCAGTTCTCCCACCGTTTCCTTGCAGCAGAACTGCTCCATCCCTCTGATCACCTTGGTGGCCTCCTCTGGACTCACTCCAAGAGATGGATGCTCAAACTTCTTACCCAATTCCAGCCACACGGGGTGGAGGGGAGAGGAGCAGCCAAAGGGCTGCAGATTTGTGGGGCTGGTGGGGATGTGAGCAGTTGTTCCTAGTGCAGAGTTGTGGCACCACTCCTGCTCCAACAGGAAAATGTCCAGGACCAAATTCATCCCCTCTACACACAAAATACTGTCTCTGTACCCAGGAGAGCCCCAAACACAGCCCAAATTCACTTGTGCTCGCTCTGCTGGGGCAGACCCCACATTTCTTGGGATGGTGGTGATGCTGGGAGAGTTCCCATGAGCACAACATTCCCCCACAGACCTCAGTGCTCGCCAAACTGGTTCAGTGGGTTTGAGTCTTTTGTCATGCTGCTTCCCAAAGCAGGTTCAGCGCCTCAGCCTGCTTCCCAAAACACGGCTCTGCCCCTCAAAACACGGCTCAGCTCCTCAGCCTGCCCCTCAAAGCAGGGCTCTGCCTCCCAAAGCAGGGCTCTGCCTCCCAAAGCAGGGCTCTGCCCCCCAAAGCACGGCTCAGCTCCTCAGCCTGCCCCCCAAAGCAGGGCTCTATCCCCCAAAGCCCATTTTCTAACCAAATTTAGAAAATTTGAGCCTGCATGCCAAGGGCTGCAGTGGGTGGTGGCAGTCGGGGACCTGTGTGGGCCCAGCTGTGCCTCTGTGACTGCCCAGCCCCGGGAGGAGGAGGGTGGTGGGAGGAGGAAGCAGGGCTGAACCAGGGATGAACCCCAGCAGCGCTGGCACCTGCTAATTACGGCATTGGCAATGTCACCCATGTCACCCACAGCCAGGACTGTGGCTGCCCAGGGCTGTTCCCAGGGCACAGCCCAAACCCTGTACCTCCTCTGCCCCCTGCCAGGGCACAGCCACCTCCTTCCACCGGCAGCCTGTGCCCAGAAAGGCTCCTTGGGGAGCCTCCACTGATCCATGCTGGATGTCACAGAGCCCTGATGTCACATGGGTCACCCTCTGGGGCAGCTGCCAGGTGACCCCGGGTGCCAGCCACATTTCCTGACCCACTGATTCCCCTGTGGGGTTTCCTGAGCTGCCTGGGGCAGGAATCCCAGGTGAGGAGGTCACGGGGATGTGCACCACAGAGCTGGGTTTTGCCTTCCCATGGCAGGGGTTGGCAGGGATTGTTTGCACCCACTGATCTCCTCCCCACAGGGCAGCCGCCATCTCCTTCCCCACCCTGCTTAATTCCTTCAGTGGAGACTCCCAGGATCCAGCCACAGAGCTCCTCCACCACCAAGCACGTCCCACCAGGGTCCCACCTTCCCGTGCCACCAGAAGCCACCCCATATGGACAGTCCCGCAGTGGAGTGGGAGCTCCAGCAGAGTTCCATCCTGGCTCCATCAGGAGCTCCTCCCTGGTTCCCTCTCCATGTTCCCTGCCCTCCCCAGACCCCTGAGCTGCCATTGGGGCCGTGCCTGTCGCGTGGCCCTGTGGTGACAGAGCCGGGCCACGTCTGGCACAGGGATGTGCCACAGGCTGGGGGATTCCCCACACAGAGCCAAACAGAAAGAAGGAAAGGGCACTCAGCCACATTCCTCTTGGCTTCCCTCCACTTTCTGCTTTTGATGTTGTTCTCCCTTTTTACAGCTCCTTGCTCGAGCCTTGAGCCCCAGCAAGCACGGAGAGTTCATCCAAGAGCAGCAGCCAGGGTTGTGTCTGCAGCGGGGAGAGCAGAACACAGCCCTGGGCCAGCTCCCCGAGCAGGGGTGTGCCCCCAGAGCAGATAAACCCCAAAGCTAACCCCTCACTGGGAGGATATCTCAGTGCCATCCCTTCTCCAGGGGTGCCTGAGGCCCTTCAAACATCCAGGAGAGCATGGCAAGAGATGAAGCTGAGCGGAGAAACCTGGATGGGACACGGAGAGGCCTGAAGGGCTGCCTGCCCCCACACCCACCTGCACTTTGCCCCTCTAACGGAAGTATTTGGCGTGAGGAAAACTCTATCAGTGCTGCCCTGCCTGCTCCCTCTGCTATGTGGGGCTGGTGGCAGTGACAGACTGGACTCCATGGCCCTTGTGGTCCCTCCCAACTCAGGATATTCCACGATTTACTTGTGGGAAAAACACTCAGGGGATGCCAAAAAGCACCTTCTGCCCAGTTTGTCCATGCTGCCATATAAACCCCGTAAAGGATCACGTACCAGTGCTGAAATAATCCCACTGGTACAAATCTTGGCTGCTGTGATCTGAATATTGAATTTCTTCTCACAGGAAGTCAGCTGAAACATGGATCTGATGGCTGTGACCCCGCTGCTGCAGGGGCTGAAGAGAGTCTGTTCCCCTCAAGAAGAACAGGGCACTGTGAGGGGAACCATTGCTCCTTTGTGCTGAGCAATGCTCTGTGCCACTCCCAGATCCCACCGTGCCTTGGAGCAGCAGAGCCCTCAGGGCAGAGCAGCCTGCCAAGGCCACAACTGCCCCAGGGCCTCAGAGCATGGTGGGACCCCATGGCTGAGCACAGGGACCCCCTCAGAGCAC
>VZSR01001482.1:166125-179844 GCA_013398615.1 Brachypodius melanocephalos | reverse complement strand
CACCCGCCGGAGGCTCCTGCAGCACGCCCGGAGCTTGGCTCGACAGAAGGAGATTAGCTTCCTTTCCAGCTTTGCCTGGATTTGGTGACCTCTAACAAGGACCTTCCACCCTGCCTGGCAGGGCCTTCCCCAGGATCCCTGGGACTGTCCCCTAGCCCTCCCCGGCTCCTGTGCGGTGACAGGGTGAGGACAGGCCATGGCACTGCAGGGTCACCCCGTGCCAGAGAGGGGCCGTGTGGCCCTGGGATGTGATGGAACCCCGGGAATGTCCCTGTGGGAACAGTCACCACCAGCCCCAGTCCCACAGAAACCCAACCAGCAGCCTGGCCCCATCCTGGTACCAGCATTTCCAGGAATTTTGGGGCAGTGCTGCCCACGCAGCAGCAGGTGTCCAGGGGCCAGCTTAGTCACACTTGGCACTAAAGACCACTGCCAGGACAAGGAGCCAACCCTTTTCTTAACAAAGCAGCTCCTGCCCAGCAAAGCCGCATGAATCCCCCTCAGAAAACAATCAACTCACTGGGGTTCAGCCAAGATTTCATCCGAGGTAATTCCTTCTGTGTCTTCTCCCTGCCAAACCCCTCAGCTTTGGGGAGAGGGGGCTCTCCCAGCCACTGCCTGATACATCTGGCAGCGCCACTTGCAAACCTGCAGGAGCTTGGCTTGTTGGGGAATTTTAGTGTATTTTACCTGATTTGAGCCTCTGCCTCAGCCCAAAGCAGCAGCACTCAGGGCCTGCAGAGACCCTGCTTTGCCCTTTCCTGGTTCTCGCTCCATGCTCCTGCCTCCAGCTGGGATAATCCCTCCTGGCCCAGCAGAGCCTCAGGTGGGGCAGCTTCACTGGACAAATAACTACAGAAAATTCCAAATTTTGAATTCACAGGGTGCAGGGCAGAACAGGGATGTGGGAAAGGAACAGGGAGGTGGGAACAGGCTTCAAGAGGCCTGGGAAGAGCTGCTGCACAAAGAAAACAGAGGAGGCAGAAAGGCAAAGACAGACAGTTTGTTTGAAAAGATGCAAAAGAGTTTAAAACCAGGGAATCGCCTACTTATGGCTAAAATCACCTTTTGCCTCTTCTTTAGGGAGCCTGAATGCCACTGAGGCAGCACTGGAGGGATGTCCAACACCCATTGCCAATTCCCAAGGGAATCCAAGGGCTCCAGGAGCTGTTGGCACAGCAGGGCAGCCAGCCCTTTGCAGCTGGCCTTAATCAGCCCCAAAAACAGAGCATGAGAGTCCTTCAGGCCAAAGGTAACATGGTATGGGGGGAAACACCGAGCTCTGCGGTGTTCAGGAGCTGGGGAGCGAGGCTGACGTTTTAAGCTGCTTTCAACATCAGTTTTCAGGGTGACAGATGGAGGGAAGGGGGAAAGAAACCCCACCCCGTCCTCTCCTTGAGCCTCTCGTGGCTTTGGAGGCACCGTGCCGTACTTCCAGGGAAGCTTTTAAATCTGACCCTGTTGCCAGCCACCTGCTCTCCTCAACACAAAAGCCCCCTCAGGTGCCCCCCAGGGAAAAACCCCAGCACGGAGCAGGGGTGTGACAAATCCCAGCACAAAGCCAGCTGTGACTGTCCACAGCATCGAGGGAGCGAGGGGAACACAGCTCTGACACTGAGGGGGCTGCAGCCCTGATTCTGGAATCCCAGCATGGTTTGGGTTCAAGGGACCTTAAAGCCCTGCAGGGACACCTCCCACTATCCCAGGCTGCTCCCATCTGGCCTTGGACATTTGTAGGGACCCAGGGGCAGCCACAGCTTCTCTGGAAGTTTATCCTGGAAGCACAAAGCAAAGACACAAAAAGCAGCAATCACCAGCCTGGGGTTCTGCCATCACAGTGACAGGAAGCAGCTCATCTGTGTCCTGCTGCAAGGACAGGTGGAGGCAACAGTTGGGGGTTTTAGGGCTTTAATCTTCTAGTTTTGAGATGGTAGAGTTTGGATCCTGTTTAGATCCCTGCCCAGGGCTCCCAACACAGAAGGAGGTGGGCAGGGATGGAGGGGGTCTCATTTGCACCTCCCTGGGGTTTCAGAGGTTCCCAAAACCTGAACAGGCATCCTCCCCAGCACTGCTCAGACACTCACCCCTCACCTTAGGGGAAGTGCAGCTGTGAACCAGGGATTGCTGCAATGGTTTTCCTCCAGCTGAGTGACCTTGGAAAGGAGCGTCCTGACGCAGGCCAGGCTCCATCTGCTTTTTCTGGACACAGAGGAGGAGTTAACACATTCCCATGGAGCAACTGTTGGATGGCAGAGTGGGATTGAGAGGCCCTGCCCAGCCCTTGTGGTGCTGAGCTGGTGCTTCACCCTGGGGCTGGGCCAAAGGGCAGTTTGGGTCACTCAGGTCACTGCCTGGACGTGGCCACCTCCCACCCCACATCCCAGAGTGCAGCCCTTCCCAAGGCAGTGGGGGAAATTTGTAACCATCAATTCTGATTTAACATTTCATCATCTCCCCATTCAAGGGATTCAGCTTTGAGAGAAAACAGCAGATTCCGATTTTTTTTTTAAACAAGAAAAAATTCCAAGTTTAATCCTCTTGGGAGCAAAAGGATTAACAGCAGGTTTTAAGAAACAGGTTTAAAAAAAAAAAAAAAAACCAAAACCAGAAGGCAAGCTAATATTCCACATAGGCATCTCCATTTCAGTAAGTTTTGACATGGATACAACAGAGTGAAGCAGGAAGTTCCCAGGCACGTGGAGCTTCCCAAGAGCACCAGTTTTCACCTGGAAGTTGGTGTGAGGAACATGGATTTAAGAGTTGGGGCTGAAGTGACCCCAAAACCAGCAGCAAAACAGTTTGGGACTGCAGAACTTCCTCAGCTGGACGGTCCAACACAGCTGAGGAAGTTCTGCTTCCCTCAGGGATAAATTCCACCTCCTGCCTTTCCCAGGCAGATGGAGAAGTGGCCACAGCCACCCCCAGGGAAGCGGTGTCAGGGCAGCTTCCCGGGATCCCTCACAGGCAGGATCCGCTCTGGCAACATTTTAGGATAAGGAGAACAACTCACAGGCTCAGATGCAGCAGTGACACTGCTGAGAATCCCGGGATCACCCAATTGCTGAACCCCCTCAGCTCCCAAAAACTCCCTCCACTGAAACACCAACTCCTCCAGAACCAACACGGACTATGAAATGAAACACCCTGCAGTAAGTCAACGAGGTGAACGTGATGTTTACGAACAATAAGCAGTTTCCCCTGAGATGGGCTCCCAAGGCTTCCCACAGCACTCACCCAGGTGGGAATCTCGAGCCATCACAGGGATATTTCCTATTTTCCTTCCCCACAACAATATACAGAACCAAAACTGCAGCTGAGAAAAATAATGACCCCCCCAATCCCCCCTGGCAGGTCACCCTCCAGCAGAAACAAAGTTTAAGTACAATCCAGATGATCCAACCGCAGCGGTATTGGCTTCACTTGACTGTATTTAAATAAAATTAAGCATTTAAAAATTAACAGGCACTACAATTCCCTGGCAGTGCTGACCCCACCGAGCCCAGCCCCACGAGGCTGTCCCCATCCTCCCTGGGCCATCTGGGGGGTGTCACACAACAAAAGAAGCCACAACATTTTCACGAAGCAACGTTAACCAAAAGAATCCCAAGGCAGCTCCCAGCCGGCGTCCGGCTCGCGGGGCCGAGGTCCAGGAGATCCCGGGGGAAGAGGGCCCAGGGCAGCGGGAGCACAGGAACACATGGCTGCCCCACTGCAGCCCCCCAGGCTGGGCAGTCCTTGCAGGTCCCTGCAGCCCTCAGAGCTTCTTGAGCCGACTGTACATCTCCCTCTTGCTCTTCTCCCCGGCCCAGGTCCGGCTCTTGGTGCGGAACCTCTTCAGGTCCTCCTTGAAGTCCTTGTGGTGCATCGGGCGGTAGCTCTGGGGCTCGCAGAAGCTCTGGGGAAACAGGAGCTGGGGTCACCTCAGTGGCACCAGCACCAACAGCCTCTGGAACCAACAGGGACAGAGCCTCTGCTCCAGGCAGGAGCTCGGTGGCAGACACACAAAGCCCGGGGATATTCAGGTTACAGCCATCAAAACAAGGGCTTTGTGTACAGGGCTGTCATCCCAAATTTCCTGGCAGACAACACACAGGCTGAGCTGGTTTACACTTCACCTTGGAATGGCACAGACTGGAAAGATGTTCCAGCTCAGTTGGTCGGAGCAGCGCGCTGATCACGCCAAGGTCGTGGATTCCATCCACGCAGGGAACAATGATCGCTGCGGGTCCCCTCCAGCTCAGAGCATTCCATGATCCTCGTGCCTCGGGACAGCTCCCGGCTCCCAGGGAGCCGCCCTTGGCTGTCCCGTGCTGCCACCTTGAGGCCTCGGTCCCCTCTCCTCAGGACAACCCAAACCCCGGGTGTCCCTGAGCCCAGGAGAGCCAAACCCCCGGGCAGCACTGGCTGCATCAGCTCCGAGTGCTGGGAGAGCCAACTTCCCACAGGGAAGGAGCCAACAGCCCCATCCAGCTGGCCATGGACAGGCAGGGATCTCCCATCTCCCAAGGGATGGTTTTTGCAAGTGTGGGGGCCTGAGGCCTGTTTGTGTCAGGGCAGCAGGACAGATCCCAGGAGCACTGAGACCATGTTTGGACTTGATCTGCTGCAGGAACAGAAATGCTGCTGGAGCAGGAGCCAAGTGACAGGAGAAATCCCACCCCTGAAGTGCTGGGAAGAGCTGAGGGATGGGGTTTAGTCTCCTTGTCCCAATTAGAGGCTGCAAACTCCAAACTCAGGTTTTCAATTTTGCTAGTTTAGGACTATACAAGTCCTCAGGTTTCCACTTATTATCCAGCAATTACTGTCAAGCTGTGTCTTCTCCCCTGCTCTGAGCAGGCTGAAATCCCTTCTCTGAGTGACAGTTTGTCTAAAGGAGAAGAAACCACTTCTATTTTACTTTTGAGACAAGTGGAAAAGCCTTTCAGCTATGGCAGGAAGAGAGACACAGAACAGGCTGAGCTGCTCTGGGAACAGCCCAGTTAGAGAGAGATGGGAGGAAAAGCCCCCCAGCCAAACCACTCTGTCCCAAAGAGAAGTTTGAGGAGGAATAAATCAATAATATTTATCTATTGTTTCTCCTCTGAGTGTGAAAGAGACCATAGAAAGGTTTGGGTTGGAGGGACTTAAAAGATTTGTGCCCTGGGCAGGGACACCTTCCACTATCCCAGGTTGCTCTAAGCCCTGTCCCACCTGACCTGGGACACTGCCAGGGATGAGGAATGAACATTACTCACCTGACACCTCGAGAAGAAATCCTTGTAGCCCCCTTTGAGCACGTAGAGCTCTGGGTAGTGCAGGTTGGGGTACTCATTGCTCAGCCTGTCCTGCTCCCTCACAAACCGGCACCTGCAGCGGGCAAAACTCCGTGTTAAATCCCACATTCAACCAATAACTCCCAACCTGCACCCCAAACCCCCCATCCCTCTGCTCAGGGAGAGGCTGAGGAGCCCCACAGCCACAGTTCAGAGGCTTTCCCTTTCCCCTATGAACTTCCAGTGCTCCAGCACGGCCTTCTGACAACCCAGGCTGTGCCGAACCCTGCCAGAGGTGACACCCACCACGTGCACAGCAACTGGAGCCACCCCAGCCCCTGTGCCCCCAGTCAGGGGGAATTCTGCAGGAATGCCTGCCCCAGGGGGAGGAGCTCACATGCGAGGGCCCCGCTCCGAGGAGAACTCGCAGTGGAACACCACGATCACCCGCTTGTTCTCCGACGGCTGGATCGGCTTCTTCAGCAGGAAATTTTCCACCTCCTCTTCCATGTGGAGGTTTATGGCACCCTGGAAGGGCAGAGTGTCAGCAGCATTGAGTGGGAAGGAACAGCCAGGAACTCATCCCACTTCCTTGGGAGCCAGTTCCTCCTCTGGGTTTGCTGGAGGAGCTCTGGAGCCCTCTCCCAACATGGCTCCAAACCCCACCAGGACACCACAGACAGTCTGCAAGTGGCTCTGTGTCTCCTCAGCCAGGAATTTCTTCCCCATATCCCATCTATCCTGGTAAGCCCTTCCCTGTGTCCTGTCCCTCCATCCCTTGTCCCCAGCCCCTCTCCAGCTCTCCTGGAGCCCCTCTAGGCCCTGGAAGGGGCCCTGACACCACAACGTGTCTGGATGACCTGCTCCTGGTCATGTTTTACACAGCCATTTGTTCTTTGAAGTCTGTCATTGAAATGAAGTTTAACCTTCCAATTTTGGCTTCCTGAGATAGGAGGATGCTGGACACTGGGTGTCACACCCTCCTCTGTCATCCTGAGGCCCACAGAGCCCCTCCTCTACTGACAGGGAGCAGAATGTCCCCTCTTTTGAAGGAACTGTCACTTCATGACCCACATGTGAGCTCAGTGTCAAAACCCAGCCAGGGGGTGAGCACGGCAGGATCCCAGGATCCCCTCAGGAATAACATACCCACAGGGCCTTGGATAAAAACCAGCCCCTCAGGGATCCAAGTGACCCCAAGCTGCAGCTTCAGACCACCTGCACTGCTCTTATGGGGCCAACATACCTTGATGTGTCCCCCTTCATACTCATAGGGGTATCTACAGTCAATTATCACACACTGCTTGATGAAGCTCTCAAATTTCCCAGTCAGCACAGACACAATCTGATGAAAAGAAACCCCAAAAAACAGAGTTCAGTTGTTTTAAGCCATTTTTGTGCTGTTCTCCAACCCCCACTAAAGAATTTTTCTGGCTCCCTTGGAGCACTCACCATTTCTGAGTCGATGTATTTTAAATCTTGATGTTTCCCATCGACAGTGGCAAATAAATAACTCTGGAAGAGACAAGATTGAGAAAATTTCAGCTGTGAGTCACATGGGTGACAGCAGAGCATCCAGCAGTTTACTCTCTAATAGACACTCTGCTGGCCAGAATCTCTGCAGGAGTTAAAACTCCCAAGAATGCTAAAATCAGGCACAGAATTTAGTTTTTGGCTCCTACACTAGAGGGATTTTATAGGTCTTGAACCTCAAATAGATCACTTTGTGTCTAACATGGGAGATTCCCTTCTCACCAACAGCCTCTCCTGGTTGTTTGAAGATCAAAGAATTGTTAAGGTTGAGAAAAGACCTCCAAGATCAAGTCCAAAGAAGGCAGGCAGATTAATGAGAGAACAGAAATGCCTCTATAAAGGGAAGTGTTTTTCTGGGCTGCTTTGAGACATCTCCACCAAGAGAGGCCCTTAAAACACTCCATTCACCACTTGGCCATGGAATCTCTGGAATTACCTTGGAGAAGTCCCCGATAAGGTCTCTCTGGTCACTGTCCAAAATGCTCTCGATCTCTGCTGTGGAGGGCTGGGTCCTCACCAGCTTCAGGCTCTGCAGGACACAGGTCAGAGATCCATGAGCACCGAGGGCAGACACGTCCCATTCCTTATATCCCAGAGCTGACAGCTTGGAGTGCACTCCCAAGCCCACAACTGTCCCCTCAGCTCCTCTGCTCAGGGCAAAGCTCAGGTGCAGGGCTGTGGAATTGCTGCCTCAACAATCCACGTGGAAAAGCTCCCACCAAGCAGACCCCAGCTCTGCATCTCCCCTCAATTCTCTGTCACAAACTGGATGCCGAGACACCAACCGTCGAGTCCTCGGAAGTTCCAGGCAGGCTCCTCCTCTTCTTGCTTTTCCCTGGAGAATTCTCCTCCTGGGATCTCTCCACCCTTTTCTGGGTGGTTCTTCCTGCAATGCTTGACATGGACGAAGAGCCAAACAAGCGGCACCGCTTGGCCTACGAGGGAGAAGAGTTGAGTTGTCCAGCAAAGATTTATAAAAGAAAATAAACACAACACAGGCTTTCAGATTATTCCAAACTTGGCCTTATTTAAGGCATCACCACTGCACACAACAGGGGGCTGTTAATCTGAATTATCCAGGATTTACATTTCCAGTAACACTTGTTACTGGGGGAGCTTGGAGCACCATAAGCAAGATAAAAAGCCAGCAAAGTGTTCTACACCAATTAGCAGCCAATCTATCAGCAGATTAAAGAGCTTTCTGCTGGAGTCTGTTATCAGAGGATCAGGTTACAGCATTCCAGGTGAGTCTGGGCAGAACAAATTCCACACATGCTAAGATTCTGATAAGGGAAGTCAGGATCTTCTCACATTTATGAAGTGCAAGAAGAAATTTTACACCTATAAACGCCAATTGTTCCACGCTGACAAAGTCTGCCAGGTGAACTGCTGCAGAGATTAAGGGAATTCTGCAGGGGGTTATGCCAGGGCTTGTTCTGTTGTCATCAGGGATGCAGGAGCCAGTGGGGTCACTTGTCCCAGCTGTCCCTGTGTGGGGACACTCACCCGATTGTCTGCTCTCCTCATGACCAGCGGTGCTGTCCAGAGGCTGGACACGTCTGAGGGCATCTCCTCGTCGTTCTGGGAAGAGAAGGAAGCTCCTGCTCATCCATCTCACCACGGGAGACACTGCAGGGCCAGCTCCTGCATGGCTCAGGCAAATATTCCAGCTGCCAGAGCAGCTCCAGGGATTTAACTCCATTATTCTTAAGGAAATAATGGAACTGAGCTGAGCCATGTTGGAGAAGGTGAGTTTATCAATTCATTGATTGATTAACAAAGGTGAGTCTCCAGAGCTTTAAGCATTTCAAACTCCCTTGGAAATAGTATTGCATTTAAGTGGCTCAAAGCAATCAGCACCTCTGATTTTTTCAGCAAGTTTCTAAAGAAAAATGTCAACTGTTCAAATAATTCCCTCAGTTCTCAAGCTAAAAATGATTCACTTGTTCACACCCCAAACAAATCCCACGGGCAGCACTAGGAAAGAGCACTTATAAGATAAAGACACCCCAGTGTGAGTTACAAAGATGATGAGAACTGATTCATCTCTTTGTGGGAGATGCCCCTGCCCAAGGCAGGGGGTTGGAACTGGATGGGCTTTGAGGTCCCTTCCAACCCAGACCAGTCTGGGATTCTGGGATTCCCAAAAAACCAGCACGGTGCAGTTTGGGCAGCCACAACACACCAGACACATGGGGCAGAGCTGATTTGGGGATCCCCATCCTTTTCCCTCTGCACACACCTTCAAGTCCTGGTCATCCAGCAGCTCCAGGAAGCCATCATCATCCTCACTCTCAGAGGAGGGCAGGGAATGCTGCTGCAGGAAGGCTGCCCTGCAGTTCTCCTGATCCCCCGAGGCTGTTTCCCCCGTGGGCAGCTGAGAGGAGACAGAGAGAGTTTTAGCAGCATTCCCTTTGCTCCCTGCAGGATGCTGTAGCCATGGAGGGGCTGCCACAGCTCCCTGCAGTACAGGGAACACCGTGGTTATTCCCAACCCTGAGCTGCAGCCCAGGCAGCAATCAGCAGGATGAAGGGCTGCTGGATCTGTTTCTGCACAATGACTTTCCAGTTGATTTTTCTAAACAGCAGGGGATGAGTAAGGTCAATTTTCTCCTCGGATGTCAGGTCTGGACACAAAATCCAGCTGCATTTACACAGTTGGGTTCGTTGTTCCAAATGCATCTGCCTGAACATTCATTATCAGCTTTACTGACCATTTCAACCCCACATCAATGCCCACACTTCCTTCAGTTACTGTGCAGAACCTCAGCTCTGTGCTTACTCATCTTTCACAGAACAACGTTTCAAATTTCTCATGAGCCAAAGGCGAGGAGAATTTTCTTATCTGGCAGATAAATAAGTTTTTCTATTTGGCACCTGACTGACATCACCATTCTAGAACCCTGATATAGTTATTGTGATCCCAGAGAATTGGGTGAGAATTAGAGGAAAAGAACCAACTACCTGAGCTGGGGATGAATTCTGCCTTGCTGCAGGAACACCCCTTCCATCACGGAAGCCACGAGAAGCTGGTTTGGTTGGCTTCTTAAACTCAAATGATTCCTGGTATAAAAAACAACAAAATGATCATTTTACCAAAATTACAAACTGTGTTAAGTTGCTTGGATCCTTTTATCTTTTCAAGTTTTTTAAACTGCCTGACATTTTAGATTTAAGCTCCCTGCTGCCAACAGGAATAATCTGAAGGAGAATGTTTTCAAATTAAAGATGCTACAGGAGTGTTTCTTTCATCTAACATAATCCATCATTTATGCTCCTGCCATCACCTACAGGCTTCAGGGCTTTTCTATTTCTGTCAGTCAATTCTCTGCAGAATAAATCATTCCTGGAGGCAGCCAAGGCTGTGTCCTGACACAGGATTCCCAGGAGAGAATCCAAGAGGAACCAGGGCTCCCCATGGCAGCAGTGGGAAGTGAGGGGTGACCTCCCCAAACCCCTTCTGGAGGCAGATCTTGTCCAGAGCAAGCAGTGGGAATATTTTCCTTTGCCAGAAAGGAGTCAGGGCTCAGTGGCATGAAGGCAGAACTGGGCGAAGCCTTCCCAATTTTTATTAACCTCCCAAAAAGTGTGCAGCCACTCTCATCAGTGCTGCAAGCTCCCTTCAGAAAAGCTGAGCTCAAGGTGGTTTTGCCTGAAGAACAGCCTGGCAGGGAGTGATTGAAGCCTTGCCCATCACATTCCCTGTGCAGGGATGTGCTAATCCAGCTGTCCCTCCCCTCCCAAAGGATCATCACAGGCAGCAAACAGCACTCACATTTTCCTTATTTTCATCCTGTTCCAAAGGCTGGAAAGCATCAGTGTCCACAGAGTCAGAGTGGTTTCTCTTCAGAGCAGGGCTGGAGCCCAGCAGGCTTTGCTGCAACACAGAAGGCACAGCTCAGGACTGTGCATCAGTCCTTGCACAAGCACATTTCCAGCACTAAAGGGGTTAATAAAGACTGGAAAGTCTCTGACTACAAATTCTGCACATCCTGTGCAGGAATCCTCTGCTGACATCTCGGTACAGAGACCAAAATGCTTCAGTGCACTAGCAATGGAGACACATCACGGAAATGTCACACTAAATTAAGTGAGATTGGGAATTTGCAAACTGCAATTTCGACATTAAGCACCCCAGCAGCTGCTGTTGAAGCCAGAAAATTAACAACTATTCAACTAAATGTATTCAACCAAAACTATGCTAAATCCTTTAACATGTATAAAACATCAATCCCACTCTCACTTACTGGCAGGGAATGGATTCTTCTGAAAGGGATTCGAAGGCTACAATGAAAAAGAATCAAAAATTATTTCAACATTTTGCTGTAAAAGGCAGTGACATGAACAGAAATCACCCCTAATTCCATAATTTAAAAGAGATATTGAGAAAGAACTTAAAATAGAAATATACTTACTTCAGCCTGCTGGATTTGATTGCATTCTCAAACCTGAAAGCAAAAGATCAAAGGTTGGACTTGAAGATCTTAGAGGTCTTTCCCAAATTAAATGATTCTGTGGTTCTTAAAGCACAAACTTAAATCAGCTGTTTAAAAATTGCAATTTAGCTGGACCTCGGTGCAGCCCCAGCCTGCAGGTAGGTGCCAGTGCCATGTGGTTGGCACATCCCCCTGCTCAGAGCCAGCATTCCAGTGCCTAGGCAGGGGCAGGGCCAATCCCAGCATTCCAGCAGTGGTGCAGCACATGGAGAGGTGCAGTGCCAGCAGAGGGAAACCCTCAGCAGGCCTCGTTAGCCCAGGATCGTTAATTATGCCATCAGCCAGGTTTAACACAGGGCTACTCACGTGTCCTCCATGGTCTCGTGTGAGGTCGCAGGGCCGGGAGAATCCAAAGCCAAACCTGCAGAGAAGACAGAGATTTCCCACTGGTTTATAGGCAGGGATTTCCACAGATAGAGCCACCAAATTCATGTGGAAAGTCCCATCTGCAGCCTCACATCGGTGCAGAATAAATAAAAGAGTTACAGCCCCTCCCCACAGTGGGGTTTGCCTGTGGATTATCAAGTGCCAGTGCTTGGAGAAAAACAGGGATAATTAAAAACAGCCCCCCAAGCCCTGTCTGAGCTATCACATGGAACAGAGTGCTCTGTTTATCCATCACACACCTTAACAAACAATTTAGTCCTTTAGGGTTTGTGGTTTTTTGGGGTTTTTTTTGAGACATGTCTTTAGTTACACCTCATCCTACCAAGAAATTTTGGGCTCATTCCAAAAAAATATGCAGTCAAAAGGCCCTTCTGAATGGCCTGGAATTAACAGGAAGCACTTCAGGAGCACAAACCAAGCACAGCTTTACAACCCCACAGCATTTCAGCACAGACACATCCAAAGTCACTCCAACACGGATTCCTGAGGAGCCACAGAAAGGGAGGATTTAGCAAGGCTGGGAGCTCTCTTCTGCTCTGTGGTTTGTGAGCTTTACTTGTGCTTTAGCACTTAATGAAGTTCTTTTTTAGGCTGGAAGTGCCCTTAAATTGGGGCATAAATCTAGGTGGAAACAGTGATTTTCCTGAGTTGGAGCAATGAAGCACCAGAAGGAATCTACAAGTTACGGAGTGAGAGCTCATTTCATTTTCACTGATAAAACATCTCGTGTGAAAAACAGGAAATCCCCCCCGGAAATATCAGAACTGAGGGGTTTCAGATCATCCACCAGCTTTTGGTAACAGGAAAACACAGGGCAGAGCCACCCACTGGCCCAGTTTGGGTTTAAAGAGAGAAAACACAGTGAGGGCTGGCTTTCCTTCCCCACTGCTCACACTTTCCAAGACAATTAAAGTAAAAAAATAAAACAAAAACTCCATCCACAGCCCAAACCGTGAGCTGCAGAGGCTTCCTGAGGGATTTTCCACCTGCCTCCCTCCTTCCAAGAGCTGCTTGCAGTAAAAGTGCATTGCTTTCCACTACCTAATCATTATTTATTAGTTCATTATTTATTTATTCATTGAGGAAACCCTACCTGAGTCTGTGGACTCTGAAGATGCTGATCTGTGTAATCCATTTTTTGTTCCCATGTCTTGGTCCAGGTTTTCACACTGCCTGGAAAGGAAATTTGGAGTTTACTTTAAAAGCAAGAAAAATACAACACTGAAGGTAAGTACAGCACAGGATTTCTAGCAGAGCCCAGTTATCCTCCCTGGAACTGCAACCCTCTCTTTGGCAGCCACTCCTTTAATTCAGGTTTTACATAGAGAAAATTGCCAAATTTCTAATTCAAACGTATTTTGACAGATAGCTGCCTCCTGAATTTTGTTTTATCAGCTAAACCTTAGTGCTGAAAGAGAAGAAAAACATATGGAGCCCCACATATAAAAGCTACTTGAGTGAGGCTCCAGCACGTGGTTAATTAAAAAAAAAAAAAAAAAAGAAAAAGAAAGAAAAAATAAAGTAGCCAGGGCTACAAAATCAAAGCGCTGAATAATTTCCATGGGGGGCACTGCCAGTGGTTTGCAGGAATCCCAGAAATCTGAAGGAGGGAAGAACCATAAAGCAGGTGGTCGAAGAAAGGAGAATGACAGAAAATCACCAAACAAAACCCAGGAGGGTCATTGAGACCTGAGTGGGCCAGGACAAAACAGGAGCCACAAAAGGGAGAAACTGTGGGAATAATGGGATTAGAGGAGTTAAGCGAGCAGGAAAATGGAGCAGCTGTGGCTGGAGCTATGGGAACAGCAGAGGAGCTGCAGAGCCCGGGGACTGCAGCACCTGGCACTGGGGAGACAGAACAGAGAGGAGGAGGACGAGGAACAGGGCTGGGAGAAGGGAGGAAGGACATGGAAGGGACACAAAGGTATTTCTGGGAGAGAGGGAAGCCCAAGGAGAACCAGAGCAGAAGCAGGGCAGGGGGAAGGTGTCCCTGAGTGTGCATCCATGTGGGATGGGGGCAGCAGGAGAGAACAGAGGGGAGGCAACACCAA
>VZSR01001482.1:154704-166025 GCA_013398615.1 Brachypodius melanocephalos | reverse complement strand
CCCCTCTTTGCCGCCATGTTTCCGGCTGTCTCCGTTTAGCCTGGGCGTGAGGGGAAAATGGGGAAGACGAAGGAAAAGAGGCACAAGCTCAGCAGATTGCTGCTACAAAGAGCCCTTCCCATATAATTTCTCATCAAAGAGCGCTTCCCATATAGTTTCTTATCAAATGAGCTCTCTATGAGAACAAAAGCCACTTTATGAGGTATTTGGGGAGCAGCTGGGGAAATAAAGCAGTGCACATCCCCGCGACACCAGGACGGGGTTCATGAAGAGAAGGGAGCAAGAGAAGGGAGACTTGACAGTCCCCCACTTGTACTCCACAGAAACTCTTTAGGACATGCAGCTTCTCCTCAGCTCAGGGTTGGCACATCTGTGCTGTCCAGTCCCTGGCAGATCCTCTGCCGTGTCTCTCCCGTCGTTCCCGTGGTGTCTCTAGCTGATCATTTTGGATCCAGAGGATCTCCAGGACATGACCCACAACCTGTGTCCCTCTGCCTGGGCCGTGCCACCCGCCAGTCACGCAATGCTCCCGGTTCCTGGATTAGACAGTGGGGTGTTTGTTCCTCCCCTGAGCACCCCGGATCTCAGAGATCCCCACCACACTCCCGGCTCCCGCTGCTCTTCCAGCTGTGCCCTCACTCCCATTCTCCCTCCCCGAACATTTTGTTTTTTTGCAAACTTTTTGAGCAGTTATCACCATTATTATCAGCTTGTGGCTCCAGCCTGACTTCCTGTGTGTGGGGTGGCTCCATCCTCCAGCAGCATCCCACAGCACAGCACAGCTTCCACAAGCCGTGCAGTGCTGCCAAAGGCTGGCATGGACAATCAGAGCCTCTCCCCTCCTCCTTCCCGATTATTCTATGGCCTCAGTGCCCACAGGGAGAGGTAGGACACCATCACCGTGGGATCTAGCCAGGATACCAGCACGCAGACACCCCCAGGCAGGACAGTGCTTCTTTAATGCTCCAAAGGGCTTAGCAGGAGGAGATGCAGAAAATTGCAGAGGGGATCGAGCTCAGGCAGAGCTGCAGTGAGTGTGCAGTGTGATGCCATGCCGTTCCCACACCTCCTCCCTGCTCAGCTAGCCAAGGGCACGGGCAGGGCCCGGCAGCCATCAGACCCTATCAGTCACACAGCTGGAGCTGGGTTCCTGCTGAACAGAGACAAAAATATGGGAAGACTCTCTCAGTGAAGGTGGCCTCAAGCTGCACCATCTGCCTCATGTTCTCTGCATTGTAGAAGGTCACTTGGCCCCCTCCGTAGTCCAGGTGGACCCTGATTCTCTGCAGCTCTTCCGTGAGTGTCAGCGGGTCAGGGGGCACACGGTCTGTTTGGTACTGGCCGTCGTACTCCAGTCGCAGGGCCCAGATCTTCTGACATGTGGGCACAAGGTACCGCTGCTTCCTCAGCAAGGACTCCAGGGCCACCCCCACGGCCCAGGCGTTCTTTTTATCGACCTCCACCTCCAGTAATGCCTCCCAGATGTGAACCCTTGGGAGCCCAGGACTGTGCTGTTGTCCATGAACCTCTTGGAGATGTCAGGGAGGTTTTGATCTTCATGTCCGCACCAGAGGGTTTTGTAGTCCTGTGAGAGGACTACAAAAGGAGCTGCCGTCCCTGGGTCCAGCGTCACCTCCTCTGAGGGATGACAGAAACATCAGTCTGTGCCTGCTGAGAAGAGAACCAGCACCTCTCCCCCCTGCACCATGGGGCTGGGACGTGTCCTGGGGGCACAAGGGGGACTCCTGCAGCCCCCTCGGGTGGCATGGGACACAGGACCCTTACTGTCCCCACGCAGGGACCCAAGGGTGAAAAGAAGCTCCCTGAGGCAGGACTGAGCCAGGCAGTGTCCCCGCGTGCAGGGGACAGACACGATGGGCTTTGCTGAATCTGCTCCCAGATCTGCTGGATAGCGCTGCCTGTGGGGAGCAGGGTGTCCCGTGGGTGTGAGGAGGCACTGCTGCAAGGCAGGAGAGGGGCCAGGCCAGCCCCTGCTCCTGGGACAAGTGCTCACCCAAGGGAAAACCAGCTCGGAACGCTGCTCTGCCGAGCAACCAGCCAACCCCGCTCCAGAGCTGGAGCTGCCCATCCATGAGGAATGTTCTGCTGCCATCCCGTGGCCAGCCCACAAGGCCGCACAGGTGTCACTGTGCAGTGTCACCACCCCAGACCCTCCGGGGACTGCAGGGGGGAACCTGAGGCACGACTGTCCTGTGCTCAAGTGCATCATCCCAAAAACTGAGAGCGTGGAGAGAGGCTTCAGCACAAACGGTGCCAGCCAGACCTCAACCCAGCGATGCTGCATCATGTGGGTCCTGAGCACCTGCAAAAGCACTTCTGATCATGCCTAAATGCCAGCTAAAAACATGTGCAGCCCCTCTGCTTAACTAGGCACAGCCTGACACGGCCTCTGCTGCCCTGGCCCTCACCTGGTGTCACAGGACAGCATCCCTGGTGCTGCCTGGCACAAGGACAGACCTGGATTTTTACAGCAGGCCTAGTCAAAACAATAGGACTCAATTCTAGACAGATACTGGGTTTAGATGTGGTGTGAGCCTATCTCTGCACCGAGGACAGGAGGAAATTCATCCTGGAAAAGTTTTCCCCCTCAGTTTTGCTCATCAACTCCAGAAACTTACCCTTTTCCCCATCTATCTCGCTCCGCAGGTTTACTGGAAGAAGGAAAGGAAGATGCATGAGTGTCCCCTCTGTGGCACCTTTCCTGCTCCCCATCAGGACAGCAGGCCAGGCTCTAGCAAAGCCCATCTCAGGGATTGTTCCCATCTGGAGCAGGCGTTTTGCTCCTGAGCCCCAGGCAGAGGCACCAGGCAGTGAGGAATTCCCACTGCCAGCCAAGCCCAGGGGAAGCACAGCATGGAGCCAGCAGAGCCTCACCTTTGAATTTGGCCATCATGTCCACGACCAGCTGGATCATCTCAGAGATGCTCTCAACGCTCCTCTGCAGCTCCGGGAAAACTGCCTTTGGGACCGGGGCCTTGGCTGCCTCACAGCTGAGGGGAACAACAGGGAGAGGAGCTCTGAGCCCAGCCACCAGCCAGGGCCAGGAGGGAAACAGGGAAATCCCTGCAGCCACAGAACCCAGGGGAGCTGTGTCCCAGCTGTCAGCATAGGAACTCCATCTTTAGGAGTCCTCTGGTTCCTGGTAACATCACATGAAATCCCAAACACTCAGCGGGGCAAACCACCTCCCTCCCAGCTCCTGCAGCGCTCCCAAACCTCTGCCCAAAGGAGCTGCACAGGAGAGTGACACCAAACCTGCTTCACACCTGCTCAGGGTTTCATCAATGTCCTGGAAGAGAGAAAACATGGGTGAGCTCTGGCACTGCTGAGGGGCAGGGAATTCCCTCCAGTTGCTGCCCAGTTGCCTGAAGCAGGGGAAGGGGGCTGGGGGTCACCCCACACCTCATACCAACCCTCCCCTCCCTCACTGGGATGCAGAGGGTGCCAGCTGGGTGTCTCCAGCCCCACCAGGGGTCACAGGGCTCAGTGGGGGATGCAGCCTCACCATGAGGAACTCCACCACCGGCTGGTCCTGCTTCTCCTCGATCTCCGCAATCACCTTGTCCTTCTCCGAAACCCTGGAGTTGTATTCATCCCACTTCTTGACAAGCTCCTGGGGCACCTGATTGAGCTGGGCCAGCAGGATCTTCTCCTGCTCCATCAGGAACTGCTGCAGCTCCTCAAAGACCTCGGGCACACGCTGCAACTCCGATATCACCGTCCTCTGCAAGGCACGGCACGGAGGGAGACTCTGAGCCCGCCCAGCCTCCAGCTGCCTCTGCAGGGACACAGCTGCTGCAGGGAGGGGGCAGGGATCACACACAAAGGGAACCAGAGGTTTCGTACAGGAAAAGCAGGAGGAACGGACAGAGGGGTGCCAAGTCTGGATATTGATGGGCCCAAGGAGGCCATATGAGATGGACAGAGAGGGAAAGAGAAAAGAACGTTGTCACGGATTAGGAGATAAATATATGTGGGGAGAGGGAAAGATGGGACATTCCTGGGGAGCCAGGTGGGTGAGCAGTGGGGGGCATGGAGATGAACACACACCATCAGGTCAAAACTTTTCCAGTCTCCTTCATGCTTCAAGTTTTCCTTCTGTTTTTGTAGAGAAAGCAGGTTGCTCTGGAGTGTCTCCTGGGGCAGGGATTTTTAAAAAAAGGCATTTTTGGTAATTTTGGAGTGACATTCACAGGAGGGAAATGATATCACCAAGCAACCCCTGCGGGTTCAATCGCAGCATGGGGACTCACTGGGGGTGACCACTGAGTGCCTGGGAGTGGGTTTTGAGCTCAGAGACAGCACCCACCTCTCCAAACTCACTTTAGTCAGGCTGGGGAGATCTCCATCCACAGCTCTTATGGCCAGAAACATTTCTGGAATAACTTCATGTGGAAACCCTGGAGTTTGTGGTTTGGGGTTTTTTAAAAATTGGTTTTTTAATTAGAAAAAACAACTTTCGAATTTGGAATTGGGATTTCTGGGAAGAGGTTTGCAGTGACAGTAGCAACGACTTAGACATGCTCCATGAATTTGCTGGAGTATTAAAAATCTCCTTACACTCTGAGTCATCTCCTGCGTTGCAGTGATCTGAGACCCCAGCCCACATTGTGGGGGAGAAACCCTGGCTGGGGACATCTGAGGCACAAGGGACCATATGAGGACACAGAGGGGTGAGCAGTGAGACAGACCCGGGCTCCTCGGCGGGCTGGGGCCAGGCAATGGGAGAACCAGCAGCCCAGCAGGGTGGAATACAGGACCCCAAACTGGTACCCAGACAGGGACCCCAGGCAGCAGCTGGGTGAGGCCCCAAAGTCGTGGCTGGACAGGGACACAGCCTAACCTGGAGGTGAACCAGAGCAGTGCCTTGAGTGAAGGCCAGACCGTGCTCAGAGGAGACCCACCCATGCACGGAGGGGACCCAAAGCCATACCCAGAGGAGCTCAGGCCCAGAGCAGACCCCAGACTGTCCTTGAAGGGATCCCAGATGCCTTCCCGGACGGGACACTGACTTGTGCCCAGAGGAGACCCCTGCCTGTCCCTGGAGGGGCCCCAGCCCATGCGTGGAGGGGATGCCAACCTGCGCCCCTCGGCCACCCCACCCCGGGCAGCGAAGGCACCCAGCCCCTCCCAAGCCCCCGGCCCCTCTGGCGGCACCGCCCCGCACGGACACGGTGCTGGCCGTGCTCGGAGCCGTCCCGGCAGAGCTTGCAGAGCAGGGCGGCGCAGGGCTCGCAGAACAGCGACAGCAGCTTGCCGTGCTGGGGGCACCGCGGCCGCCCCGCCGCCTTCTCCAGGGCCCGGGCCAGCTCCGCCACGTTGCCCGTTGGGGCGCGGCGAGCCCGGCTCCACCGCGGCGCGGCACTGCGGGCAGGCGGCGGGGCACGGCGGCTCCCCCAGCACGGCCGCCAGGCACCGCTGGCAGAAGCTGTGCCCACACGCCGTCAGCACGGGCTGCGCCAACAAATCCAGGCACAACGGGCAGGTGGTCTCGGCCGCCAGCTGCCGGCACAGCCCCGACACCTGTTCAGCCATGGCCGCGACGGATGGGAACGGCCGGGAACGGACGGGAGCGACCGGGAACGGGTGGGGTGGGGCGGGGCCGGGAATGGGCCGGGGGTTTGAGTGTGTGTTTGTGTGTGTGTGTTTGTGTGTGTGCAAGCGTGTGTGTGCATCCATGTCATTACACACACGTGTGTGGGTGTGTGTCAGCGTACATCCATCCATGGCACTACATGTGTGTCTATGTGTGTGTGTTAGGTTGCAATGCAATGTAACCAGGAATATGTATTTTATCACCATCTGTTGAAATCAGGTGGAGCAGTGTTCTTTATCTCTTCTCCGGGGAGGGGGCGGATATCCTCTGTTAATGGGTCAGCTGTTAAACCAGGTGGGGCAGTGTTATCTCTTCCATGACCCATCCCTCATAACTCTGCGGGGAAATCTGTTACTGGGCCATTGAGGCTCACTGTATAACTGATAAAATTGTATCATCCCATTGGGAGATTCTCCACCCAGGGGGAGGAGCCCAGCATTCCTACCTGGATAAAAATCTGAGGTTTGGAACACCAGGGCAGTCTGTTTGCACTGCATTCCCAGAGGAAGACTGGACCCATCTACACCACCACTGGTTTTCCTTCAGAGGAAAACTTCACCCTTCTCCAGGATCATCTTTGCTCCAACAGAACCACATCTGTCACTGCAGGAGGACTGCAGCCACCCCTGAACTGGACTGCTGCCAACACCTTGACCAACAGGGTGTCAGGTTGTATTCTGACTCTATCAGTGGTTTGGGGGTTTTTTTGTACTACTGCATTTTTATTTTAATTTTCCTAGTAAAGAACTGTTATTCCTATCCCCACATCTTTGCCTGAGAGCCCCTTAATTTCAAAATTCTAATAATTTTGAGGGAGGGGGTTTTACGTTTTCCATTTCAAGGGAGGCTCTTACCTTCCTTAGCAGACAGTTGTCTTTTCAAACCGAGAAAATGTGGGAGTGTCCCTTTCTCTCCCTGTGCGTATTCCTGTGCCTGGATCTCACGATACACACAGGCATGTCCGTGTCTGTGTCTGCACACACGTGGCCATGGGCAGCCCATGTGAGCAAGGATGCAGCAGCAGCCACAGAAGGCGAGGGCTGGAGTGAGTATGAGTGCCAGCCTTCATCCCAGCCTTCTCCTGGGGCTCCAGCACAGTGCTGCCAGCTCTTGTGGATGCCCAGGATGCGTAAATTAATTTAATCTTTAATAACCTGGAACGCGTCCGGGAGATTCGCCCTGGCTGGGCTCTGGCGGTCGGTGGGAGCTGGCGAGCAGGAATCCCTTCCCCAGGCCTTGCTCTGGGATCCTTCCCGAGGCCTGGTCTCGCTGGAGCTGTTGGGTTAATGGAGTTTTAAGGGATTGTGTCGGGGCGGCAGCTGCGCCGTGCAGGAGCTGAGGGTAATCCCGTGCTGCCTCCCTGTGCTGCCAGGCCCGGCCTCAAATCCCCCCAAAACCCCCGGCTGCTCCTGGGCAGGAGGGCTCCAGCCTCCATCCCCACACCCCACGGCTGCCAGTGACTCAGTGTCTCCTTCACCCTCACCCCAGCTCCAAAACACCCAGAGAGCAGCAGCAGGGCTTGGGGAAGCAGAGCCCCTCGAGCTGCCTCCACCTGCTGTGGGTCCACGTTGTCCCTTCTGTGCTGCTGCCATGGGCTCAGCGCCGGAGGGTGCTGGGTGCCCAAAACCAGCCCCCCGTATTCAGCTGTGGGTTCTGCTCCTCCTCCACCCTCATGTGCTGCCAGCTGGGGCCCAAGGAGTGTTTTGGGGGGCACCATGCACCCCCTGACACGATAAAGCAAACAAATCCCTCTCCATGAAGTTACTGCCCTGCCATGGCCATGCCCTGCTGAGCATCCCTGCCAGCTTCCCTGCCCTGGTGGGTCCCAGGCCCCGGGCCAGCAGCTGTGACAGGTCATGACAGTGCTTCCAGCCCTCTGCCCACTGTCCCTGCAGCACCCCGGGGTGACAGCCTGATGTCCCCACTCATCTGGAGCCTCTGGGGTGCTCCCTGGGGGTGCACTGCCCATCTCACACCCAGGTGGGGACAGCGGTGGCTGCTGCTCGTCCCCTGTTCCTGGAGCTGCTTTCTGGGTGCATCTGTGTCCAGTTCTTCCAGCACCCCAGGCTGGGGAAGGCTGGGTGAGGGCCACCAGCCCAAGCTGCAGGGACAGGAGCTGTGGAGTCAGTGTCCCACCATGGGACAATGCTGGTAATTGTCACCACTGTGGTTTTCAGAGTCCCTGCCCCCTGCACTCAGGGCCACGATGACTGTGTTGTCCCACTGGCACAGGAACTGTCTCTGCAGACAGATTGGTGACATTTGAGCTGCTGAAGGTCACCAGGATGTTTTCAAATCCTGGCAGTGTCCAGTGACCGGGGCTGTTGGATCTGTGTGAGGTGGGTGAGGAGCAGCACAAGGGGCAGGAGTTGCTGTGTGGGGCCCAGTGACACAGAGCAGAGCACGGGCACTGCCAGCCTGGCCACACCAAGGTCCTGGCCCTGCAGGGGGGACAGCCAGGCTAGTACAGGCACCTCAGCTTTTTTTTTTGCCAGTGAAAAGCCGAATTCATCCATTTTTAGGAAGAAAAAAGGATTCTGCCAGGTCCGTGTCACTGCCAGTGTGACGGACGGACAGAATCAGTTCTGCTTTTCATTTCCTTTTCCCCCATAATTCCATTTAGTCCTGGTGAGGGGGATGCAGGGAGGCTGCTGAGGGACACAGGGCTGCAGCCAGGCCCTCCTGTCCTGCCCCCACACCTCCCTCCCAGGACATCAGCCCCACCACAGCACTCCTGATGGAATCCCAGGAACGGCTGGGGTGGGAAGGGACCTCAAAGCTCATCTTGTTCCACCTCCCTGGGAGGGCAGGAACACCTTCCACTATCCCAGGCTGCTCAAAGCCTTCTCCAGCCTGGCCAACTTCCAGAGATGGAAGTGCCAACTCCTGTCAGACAACACTCTTCCAGGGAGCTGCAGGCACCACCCCAGCAGTGGAAGGCAGGAACCTTGGCAGGAGCCTGCCTTGCAGCCCCAAAATGCTGCCACCCACAGCAGGTGACCAGCTGGTGGCTCTCAGCAGCTCCGCGTGGCTGCGCTGCCCTCTGGCACTTTCCAGCACAGAAGAAAGAGGCCATAAATCCCAACGTAGGAGGGGTTCATACACCAGCAAAGTCCTGGATGAGGACTTTGGTTCTGCAAAGGCATTGACAGGTCCCAACGACTTCTCCCATCATCTGTTTATTGATGCCACTGTCCAACACAAGATCCGACAGCACCAGGAAGGAGCCTGCTGTGCTCTGGGCAGCTGGTGTCACCACCCCAGCCCCAGCTGGTGTCACCACCACCCCAGCCCCAGCTGATGCCACCACCCCAGCCCCAGCCCAGCCCTTGGGATGGACCTCACCCAGCCACAGCCCAACCTCAGGAGCTGCAGCCAGGACAAGCTGGGATCCCCAGGAACCAAGCTGGTACAAACAGGAGCTCACACCAACAGCAGGGAGACGGATCCTGTCCCACCCACCCTGGCAGCAGCTGCCCAGGAGCAGGGAGGCCTTTCCTTGGAGGCAGCCTGGAGCTGCTCCTCCCGTGGGCAGGAATCCTGCTGCTCCTACCATCGAGGAGGGCACCAGCAGCAGCTCAAGGACAGCAGAGCAGTTAAACACAACCAGGTGCTGCTCTCAGTCCCTGGTGACCCTGCAGCACCCCATGGCCAGCCCCACAGCACCCCTGGGTGGCACCGGGGCCGGCCCCTGGCAGGAGGATTGAGTGCTAGGGATGAGTGTTTGGAGGAGCCTTGCGGAGGGGTCCTACCAGAAAAAGGGTCTTTTACTGCAACTAGAATTTTATTCTATTGTATAATTCAGGAGTGCATCACAGCCCCGCGAGCTGGGCAGGCACCTATCAGCGCTTCCAAATTGAGACACACGAAGAATTTCCTCATCAGCTGCATCTGTTAATTACTCACCTCCCCCCTGGCTGGAGCTCCTCCTGTCGCATCCAGCCCGGACCAGGCAGCGCCTCCACAGAGCTCCTGGACAAAAAGTGACTGTGCCAGAATCAGCCTACAGAGCAGTTAACGAAAAAAAAAAAAACCCAACAAAAAACCTCCGAAACAAAAACAAACAAACAAACAAAAAAACAAAACCAAAAATAAAATCTTTCCCATCCTAAGGTCGCTTATCAAATAAAAAGTTCCTCCACATTTATTAAAAAAACCCAAACAGTAGATTTAAAAAGCAGTTACGAGCCCTACTCCGGCAAAACACCCTGTGTACAGGTTTCTTTTGTTGGTGGTTTGTTTGCTTGTTGGTGAGGAATCCCCCTAAATCAGCTGCTTCTGTTAATTTTATATATATATAACCTTTTAATTTTGCCGCGCGTTGCTTGCTTTAATTCATTAATTTATTTCCAATCGGCCGAGTCTCCACCAGACCAGCGGCGCTACCACACAAAGCTTCCTTGATGTCCATGCCCTGAGCCGGGGTGGGGGGGAGATGGATGGAGGGGAGGGTGGGAGAGACCAGTGGAGGAGAAGGAGGACCAGGAGGAAGGGAGGGATGGAGGGAGGGAGGGAGGGAGGAAGAGGAAGCCTGGGCAGCCCCTCACTCTCCCATGTGCGTCCTCAGGTGGTACTTGAGCGACTGCTTGTAGCGGAAGCACTTGGTGCACTCGGTGCAGGGGTAGGGCCGCTCGCCGGTGTGCGCCCGCTGGTGCTCCAGGAGGTGATGCTTCTGCGTGAAGTTCTTGCCGCACTCGCTGCAGTGGTAGGGCCGCTCGCCCGTGTGGATGCGCTGGTGCTCCAGGAGGTGGTGCTTGCGGATGAAGCCCTTCCCGCAGACGGCGCAGGCGTGCGGGCGCTCCCGCGTGTGGATGCGGTAATGGTTGGTCAGCTTGGACTTCTCGCTGAAGGTCTTCTCGCACTGGCTGCACTGGTAGGGCCGCTCGCCGGTGTGAGTCCGCTGGTGCCGCAGCAGGTGGGAGGGCCGGGTGAAGTTCTTGCCGCACTGGGGGCACAGGAAGGCCATCTCGTTCTTGCCGGCGTGGATCCTCTGGTGCATGAGCAGGCTGATCTGCAGGCGGAAGCTCCTCCGGCACTCGCCGCAGGTGAAGGGCCGCTCCCCGACGTGGGTGATCTGGTGTTTGCTCAGGCTCGACTTGTGGCTGAAGCTGCTCTCGCACTCGGAGCACTTGTAGGGCTTCCCCGGGGGCGGGGGCCGCGCCGGGGGCTTGAGGCCGTGCTCGGGGCGCCGCGGGACCCCCACGCCGCGGCGCGTGTGGCTGCGCTGGTGCAGCAGGAACTGCTGCTTGTTGCGGAAGCTGAGGTCGCACTCGTGGCACTCGTAGGGCCCTTCCTTGAGGTGGTTGCGCTGGTGGATCATGAAGTTGATCTTGAGCATGAAGCTCTTCCCGCACTCGGGGCAGATGTAGGGTCTCTCCCGCGTGCGGTTCCGCTGCTGGCCGCTGGACGGTTTCATGTCCCCCGAGTCCCTCTCCGACGGCTTCCTGACGCGGGCCAGGCTGCGGGGCTGCGCCTTGGAGCTGCACTGCGCCTCGCAGCCCAGCCCGGCCTCGTGGTGGCTGGGGAAAGCCGGCGCCTCGCTCCGGCCCGAGAACATGGCGCACGGCTCCAGCGTGTCGGGGTCGTCCTCCTCCTCTTCCTCCTCCTCCGTCTTGATCACGATCCCATCCTCTGAGGGGGAAAATTGAACCGTTTTAGGGTCACTGGGTGGGACAGGGTGGTTTCTTACGCTGCTGGGTGCTGC
>VZSR01001482.1:32755-46922 GCA_013398615.1 Brachypodius melanocephalos | reverse complement strand
TATTCCCAGTAATTCCCACATTTTCAGTCCTGGAAGTGGCTTTGTGCTGGTAGGGGAAATGTTTTGGTGCTGGAGCCTGAGCTTTAAATCTGGCCTGACTTTGGCTCTAGGACGGTTTTAATTTGAATGAGGAATTGTTAATAAGGGGGGAAAAATGCCGGGGTGAAACGATGCCCTTGGCTGCTCTGATCCCACACCTGTGGCCGAAGTTACCGTGGAATTTTGGATTTAATGTGGATTTTGGGGTTCTTGGTGCAATTCCCACCTGTCCATCCCTCCCGTGGTGTTCCACAGGGGGAGATCCATGGGAAACCATCCTGGAGGTGCTGAATTGGTTTGATTTGTGTGTGGATCCTTCCCTCTGCAGCCTGCATGGACTCAGGGATGTTATTTCGGGATTTAAGTTGGGAAAAGGCACTTGGAATTCCCTTTTTTCTCCCTGCGGGATTTGGGGCAGGGATTACCTGGGAAGGGATCCCATGGCCTCGTGATTTATGGGAATAGATGGAAATGACTCTGGAATCTCCCAGAGGAGGAGGGGAAAAGTTTTCCAAGAGTTTTGAATTCCAGCGGGGATTTGTGCCTCTATTTTGGGTCCCCATCCTGCTTCCACCCCCATCCTCATCCTCACCCTTCCATCCTCCTCCTCCTCCTCTCCCTCCCTGGCCCCTCTTCCATGGGAGCAGCTTTGCTTTTCCTGATTCCTGTCAGGATTTCAGGTGGAATTTCTTCTTTAGGTGTGCCCTGAGAAAGGGAAAAACAGGATTTGGGAGGAGTTTGGGAATTCTCAGGCAGTTGAGGGGCAGGAGCAGAGAAACTGGATATTTTTTCCGTTACCGACTCATTTTCCTGGAGCACACCTTGACTTCTCTAAAATCCTACAATTACAACGGCTAAATGATGGAATAATTAGGAAATGAAGGTCTCTCAGCCCCTCCTCATTTTTACAAACGAAAAGATAAATCCCTATTTCAATATTTTTGTCTCATTTTTTTTTCCCCTGGAACAATCCAATCCTCCCTGTTCTTTCCTGTTCCGGTGGCCCTTCCCTTCCCTTGCTCCAAACTTCCAGCTCCAAACCCTCAGTGGGAACGTTGTGTAAAGCAGGAATTGGGGATTTTTTTGGGAAGCAGGAGAGCTGGATTTGGGGACGTGCTGCAGCACCTTGACCTCCTTTTCCAGGGAACCCACCTTGGATCCCACCTCGTGGTTAAATAAGATTTTTCCCTCCTCACGTGAGTGCTTTTTCCTTTCAACTCTCCGTATTTTTTTGGGAAGGAGCAGGATTGCCTGTTTCTTTCCCAACTTTTTTTCCTGCTTGTCCATTCTCCATTTGCTCAATTTTTTTTTTTTTTTTGGGATATTGAAAGCCCAGTGCTCCGTGCAAAATTCCAGGAATTCCTCCCGATATTCCATTAATATTCCATGAAACTCAGGCACAGCTGCGCTTTTTGTCCTGTTTTTTTTTTTTTTAATCTCGTGTTAGGGATTCAAAAACAGAGGAGCAAAAAGCACTTCAGACCTGGGGGGTGTTCCAGCAAATCCGTCAGTCTGGAGGATGGGAATTGAGGGGAAATTCGGGATAGATGTGTGGAAGGAATGTCCACTGATGTCCAGTGAGGCACTGGAGCAGTTTTCCCAGAAAATCTCCGGATATTCCATCCCTGGAAGTGTCCAAGGGCTGGGAACAGCCTGGGATAGTGAAAGGTGGGAATGAGATGAGCTTTAATCCCTTCCATTCTGGAATTCTGGGATTCTGTTAAGGAGAGCAGCAAAGAGGGAATTTCCTCCCCAGCTTCCAGGGAATTGCATTCCCAGCAGAAACTCGTGGATGCAGCTCTCCACCAGCATCCAGGAAAAAACGATAAAACCCTTGGATAATTCCTTTGGGGCTTCAGGGTCCCGCTGGAATTCCAAATTTCCACCTGAGGTGTTCCCTGGTGTGGGTGAGGGGGATGATCCATGGAATTCCGGCTGCTTCCAGGATATTTTGGGCTAACCCAGCCTAAACAAAGCAGGTTAAATCCTCATTTCCTGAGCTGAGCTGTTGCATTTTTGGTTTCCTTTCTTTGGACATCGAGGTGGCTTTCAGATGGATCCCTGGGAATTCCTGAGCTGAATTCCTGCTGGGAATGGGCCTTTTCAGCTCCCAGGGCTGTTACTGCTGATGCTTAGATAAGAAAAGCTCCAGGCTTCCAGATTTTCCTCTTCTAAAGAGAATTAAAAAAAAAAAACAAAAAACCCTCAGGATTTAGGGAAGATAAAGCTCCTAAAGTTTTGTCTTTTAGACTTTTAGAAGCCTGAGGGCATTTTTTTTTCGTTTTGCATAAAGAAAAACCAGGATAAAATTCCAATTATTTCGTGGGTTGCACTTCAAAAAAGGGAAAAATCTCCTTCAGCTCGACCTGTGGAAGCAGCAAGAAATGCTGGAGCTGCTGAACCCTGGAATTAAAATAAAATTTTACTTCTTATCACCATTCCCATGACAAAATTGGGATGTTTATATCCGGAGAGAAGCTGATAAAATTTAAATTTAAAATATTTTGGTCAAAATGTGGCTCCAGAGAAGGAATTTTGGTCAAAATACAGCTCCACGTAAGGAATTTTGGTAGAAATGCGGCCTCAAATAAAAAAATTTGGTTGAAATATGGGTCCATATTAAAAAAAAAGATAGAAATGTGACCCATGTAAAGGAATTTTATATAATTGTGGTTCTGTAGCCTTAAAAAAACCCTTTTCCTGGCGTTTAATTGGTGTTTAATGTTTGTTTTTTTAACAAAATTAACGCATCAAGCTGCTGGAAACGGATCAAAGGTGGTGAAGCTTCCTGGTGATGGCGTTATTTTTTTTTGTTCTTTGGTTGAATTTTTTTTTTTTAGGTTTTTTAGGGTTTTTTAAAAGTTTTTTTAGGGTTTTTTTTTTTTATTTTTTTAGATTTTTTAGCTTATTTTTAAAAATTTATTCAGCACCTCTCAAGGTTTTCAGTTCTATTCTGGGTTTTCCCATCTCCCGGCTTTCCGAAGCGCAGGAATTCCGCTCGCGTTTTCATCCCGGTTTTATTTTTGGTGCCCGCAGGGAGCCAAGGTGCAGCCGTGGGAATCGCTCCAAACCCGTGGAGCTGGAAAAGCCCTGGAAAAGCCCTGGGTTATGTGTTGGGCTGGATCCTGAGCTTGGAACAGGGGGATTTTATGGGGATTTTATGTAACTTCATCTCAGCGTGGGAGGAATTCGGCGCGAGGTTCCTGAGGGAACGGCAGCACCTTCCCTAATTTTGGAATTCTATTTTTACGGAGTTCTATTTATTTATTTATGTAGATTTGGGGAGAGGGAAGAGGGCTGGGGAGGAAGTGGGATCCATCACCCTACTTTTAGGAAGGTCAAAACCTTTTCTTTGAATGGATGGAATCCCAAATGGTTTGGGTTGGATTGGGGTCATCCTGTCCCACCCAGGGCCACCTTCCAATGCCCCAGGTTGCTCCAATTCCCACCCAACCTGGCCTTGGACACTTCCAGGGATTCCTGTTTCCTCTCTTTTTCCTGCGGGATTTTTCTGGGATTTGAAGGATCCCGACTCTCTTTTCTCCTTGTCGTTAATTATCCGTGTTATTAATTATAAATACGAAATTTAATTACCTCTCTCCCAATATACAGCTGATTTAAGATGGACTTTTTGTGTATAAAGAGAGTTATTTTCGCTTTAGGACCCTCAGCTTCCACCTGGTGGTTGTAATAATCTGCTTAGAAAGTCTGGAAAATCTTCCTGGAATCTCTGAGGTTGGGAAAGACCCTTAAATCATCAAATGCCATCAAATTGTTGAGTGTTGACCCCACAAAACCTCAACCCCAAATCACGTGACGCTTCCTGAAAGTCCCAAACTCCTCTTTTGAAACTGAAAGCTCCTTTTAGGCCTTAATTCCAGTCGAAATGCTGCTCTGGGAGAGCTCCTGGATCTGTGGGATTTGGAATTCCTGCCTTGCCTGGCCCCGTTAAATCTCCACGGGCTGGAACTCCCGGCTCGAGTTTCCTCCATGGATTCAAACACCGTTGGTGCTGCTCTGGGAATAATTTATAATCTTTTAATGAGCTGGATCAATTGGGTGGGAGCCTTTGGAGAATATTCCTGTGGGAAAGGTTCCTCCCTTTGCTCCCAGTTCCGTGTTGGTGATGGATTCCATGGGATGTGGGTGGTTCTTGTGCCGTCACCGCGTCCGCGTTGCTCCGAAACGAAAATTTTGTCTTTTTCCTCCGGAATTGGATGTTTCTCGTTGAGCTGATGCTTGAGGTGGGATCTGCGAGCTTTCCTGTGGGAAATCTTTGGCTTTGTTGCCACCAGGTGCTGAATAAAAGCTGATAAAATGTAGGAAGATTCCAGCTCTGAGCTGTGTTGGGGCGCTGGAGAGGGATTTTGGGATCTCTGGTGGATCCGTGACAGAGGGATGGGTGAACTCTCGATGCGTTGGTAGGGCCAAGAAATTCCCTCTCCAAGGAATTGAGCGAAGTGAGGAGAGGGAGTTGTGTTCCCGTTCCTTCTCCTTCCCTGAGGAGAAACAACTTCGCTGTGGGATCAGAGCAGAGAACTGGAGAAGAGTGAAAAGTTGGGAAAACCCAACTTTCCTGTTGGCTCAGCGTGGAGAACGCTCCTAATTAATTCATTTTCAAGCTGCCAAAGTAGGGATTAATTATGCAAATAGCCACGGCAGATGCACAGCACTCAGACCTTCATTAATATCTTTAATTTCTATCAATGAGAGGCAGGAATTTTCAGTTATTCAGGAAAGCATTTGAATGGGAAGAATCCCAAATCCACCTTTTCCAATCCCGTTTTTGAGGGTTTCATTCCTGCAGCGTGTTGGAATAACTGCAGCCAACACCGAGCCAGCGGTTCTCTCCAGAAAGGTTTGCTCTGTTCCAATCCACGTGGGATTTTCTAGGGAATTTTAGAGGCTCCCAGCTGTGCCGTGCTCCCCCCAGGGCCAGGTTTGTGTCCGGGTGCCGTCGGTGTTTCCCTCACTCTGTGTCCTAAATCCATCCCATTCCAAATCCAGATGTCCAATGTTACATTTCTTGTTTCTACCTGGTGTTCACACCTTCTTTTCCTGTTTTTTTTTTTTTTTTCCATGTTTCCCCGGCTGGATTGCAATAGAGAAGAAGAAAATGAGGTGAGTAAAACCAATTCCAGCGTTCCTGGATCTGCTGTGAGCCCAGCTGGGTTGGTTTGAGTGAGGCATTCCATGAATCCAGAGCCACTGAGGGGCTGGATGAAGCCAATGGATGCTTTTTGGGGATTCCTCTGGTTAAATTTGGGAAGAAGGGGCAATAATTCACATTAAATTTGAGGATGTGGGGCAATAATTCTTATTAAATTTGAGAAGGAAAGGGCAATAATTCCCATTAAATTTGAGAAGGAAGGGCAATAATTTTTATTAAATTTGAGAATGTGGGGCAATAATTATTAAATTAGGGAATGAGTGGGAATAATTCCCATTAAATTTGGAAAGGAGGGGCAGTAATTCCCATTAAATTTGGGAAGGAAGGGCAGTAATTCCCATTAAATTTGGGAAGGAAGGGCAGTAATTCCCATTAAATTTGGGAAGGAAGGGCAGCAATTCCCATTAAATTAGGGAAGGAAGGGCAGTAATTCCCATTAAATTTGGGAATGAGGGGCAGTAATTCCCATTAAATTTGGCAATGAGGGGCAATAATTCCCATTACATTTGGGAAGGAAGGGCAGCAATTCCAGTACCGCTTGTGCCACAAGCACACGGGAGGTGATGGCACAGCTCGGTGTGGGTTGGTGCTGATTATTTAAAGACTTAATTAGTGAAAATGATGAGTTTTGCTGCCTGTGACTCAAAGAATTTATTGGGAAAAGAGAAAACTTGGAGGCCTGGCATAGATTTTAATCTCCTGGCTTTGTAATGAGGTCTGGTAATAATTTTGGATGTCCTTTTTTTTCCTATTTTGGGTAATGTTCTCTTTGTGTAAAACGTGAGAGGAAGGAGAATTCTTCTTCTCCTGGAGAGCTTTTCCAGTAATTCCCACCTATCCCATTTACCAAGTTACCTGTGGAGGGTGTTTCAAATTCTGGAAATTGTGTTTTGTACAAGTTGTTGCTATTTAAGGGAAAAAAAAAAAAATCCCTGGAAGGGTGAACACGTGAGGGGAAATATCCCGAGATGTGTCAGCTCCGCTGAATTAGCTGTGGGAAGGGGAGGAATGGAAATGTGGCAGCTCTTTTTTGCCCACAGATCCCATATTTGGGAAAAGGTGGATCCATCCAAACCCCCTTACTCCCTTTATTTCAAAGGTGTTGTGCTTGAAATTAGGAGGATTTTGATCAAAGCCTTGGTGCTTAAAATGATGGCACCGAAGTTGGTGCAAGAAGCAAAACTCGGAAATGCTGATTCCCTGAATTTCCAATATTTTTAACTGTGTATTTATTAATTCATTATTTATAATTGACATGATTAAAGAATCCTATCCCTGATAAGAATTTGGGTTCAGATCTGTGGAGAACCTTCAGGGTACGGTTGGAGAGGAACCTGCTCGCTTCTGTTGTCCCAGGTTGGAGTAAAAAAAAGGGGGAATTTCTGGTTGTGAGGGTAATAATTGATCCAGGAATCCCTGAAAATGCTGTTCCCTCGCTCTTCAGGAGGCTGAACTCCTGCAGGAGGGTGGTCTCAGTAGTGTTCATTTTGTCCTTCGTCCTTCCATGAATTAATTGATATAAACTTGTGGATTATTCCCAGGATCACTTTTGGTATGTGGATTCTCTGGAAAACAGAGCTGGCATTTTCAGCAGGAATTTGTGGAGATGGTTGTGAGTTGTGCTGAGAGGAGCCCATTTCAGAGCTGGAGATGCTCCTTTTTTTCCAAAGTCGATGTTTTGGGTGCCCTTTTAGCCATGAAACTCCTTTAAAATCCTCCCTGGAATGTTCCCTCATAAAAAACACGGATTTCAAGGAAATGCTTTTGGATTTTGCTCCCAGTTTTCCCAAAGTGCAGGGAATTTGCTGTTGCAGATCCAGAGCGATGCTGGGGTGGGTCACCAGGAGGGGTCATGGGTAGACCATTAAAAGATGCTGACAATGAAAACCCAAATGCATTGAAAAAGAGGATTTTTTGGGATCTGTGATGTCCCAGGGTGCAAAAAACCCGAGATTTCCAATCCACCAATGTCTCATTTAATCATTTACTGCGGTGCCTCAAGCCTGGGCAGCTCCACGTTGTTTTCCATGAGTTAAAGGATAACAAAATCCTTAATAATTCACAGGGGGCTGCTGGAAACTGCTGCTCCTGCCAAAAATGTGCTCACGGCAAAGCCACGGCAGCAAAACCCGGCTCTGGACAATTTGGATACGACTCTTTCCAGTGGAATCAGGGTTAAAACACAAAATGGAATTCCCAGAGCAGCTGTGGCTGGCCCTGGATCCCTGGAAGTGTCCAAGGCCGGGTTGGATGGGGCTTGGAGCAGCCTGAGATAGCGGAAGGTGTCCCTGCCATGGCAGGGGTGGAATGGGATAATCCTGAGGGTCCCTTCAGCCCAAACCATTCTGGAATTCCGTGATTTTGATGTAGTTTGGATTTTTGGAGATAGAGACTGTTGAAAACAAAGCCCTTTTCCCATTTTATCTTTTCCAGGATTTTATTCCTGGGACACAGATGAGCTCTAAGGTTTAAAATATGAATTTTTAGAATTTAGAATATGAATATTTTAGAATATTATAAAAAATTCGTCCAAATGGGTGAATATAGGGTGCTGTGGGCTCTGAAAATTCCCGGATTTGGGCTTGGAAGGTGCTGAGTGAGCTCCTGGGCAGGAGGCAGCCAGAGTCTCCTGGTGGGAAGGACGTGGAGCTTGGGACAGTCGGTTGATCCAGAGGTGATGGAGTCATCGTGCACCACTGGGTCCTGATGGGAATTCTTGGGGAGTTGTTAATTAATGCTGGTCTAGGCCTGAGCCCGGGAACTTGCAGGAATTAGTAATGGCCTGGAGAATGCTGTTGGGGGAAGGTGGGAAAGGATGGGATTTAAATTCCTGCTGTAATTGTTGTTGGTCTGCTTTATGCTGGAACCAAATTCCACAATCCCAGGATGGTTTAGGTGGGAAGAGACCTTCAAAATCACCCAGTGCCACCCATCCCCATTCCAGGAACACCTTCCACTGTCCCAGGCTGCTCCAAGCCCAGTCCAGCCTGGTCTTGGACACTTCCAGGGATCCAGGGGCAGCCAGAGCTGCTCTGGGAATTCCATCCCAGGCAGGAATTCCCAATTCCCAATCTCCCATCCATTCCCTGTGTCCTGTCCCTCCATCCCTTGTCCCCAGTCCCTCTCCAGCTCTCCTGGAGCCCCTTCAGGCCCTGCCAGGGGCTCTGAGCTCTCCCTGGAGCCTTTTCCAGTACTGGAAGGCTGCACACAGGTGGAGCCACGTGAAAACAAACGCATTTTAAGCTTAAAACTCAGGATCTTTTGTAGCCTGGGACCACAGAAGCAGCATAAAGAAGCAGAGTTTTGCCCTCAATTAACTTTATAAGCTGAACTCTCTTTTTTAAAAAACAGGAATTAAATGATAAAAGGACTTTGAGCTCGGTCATTAATAAGTCAGATAAAAAGCCTCAGCCCAAACCTCAGAGGAGGCTTAGTTTCAAGCTGGAGAAATCTGAGGAATTGATTTTTTCAGGGCAGAGCTGGGCAGTGAAGACAGACCCGGGGTATGCATTTCTCTTTTATCATCATGAAAAATTCACCGAGTGAAGGAAAACGCTGCAGAACTGAGTTCAAACCCCCCCAAATCCAATTCCTCCGACTGCATCTTCTTTTTCTTCCACAGGGTAAACCTGAAACGGTGCCGAGAGCCGGTTTTATCAAAGGCCCCGTGTTCAAAGGCGTCGCCTCGAGCCGCTTTTTGCCCAAAGGCACCAAAACCAAGGTTAACCTTGAGGAGCAGGGAAGACAAAAAGTGTCTTTCAGCTTCAGTTTAACCAAGAAAACTTTACCCAATCGATTCCTGACTGCTCTGGGAAACGAGAAACAAAATGAAACTCCCACCCCTCCAGCGGTTCCCCTTCCGACTGATTTTAGCCCCAAAAATAAACTGGACTTGGGGGACGCCGCCAGTTCAGCCGAGGAATCTTCTCCTCCAAAACCGAAGGTAGAACTGGGGAAAATTCATTTTAAAAAACATTTACTGAACGTCACGGCGAAGCCGCCCCCGGCCCCGGTGGCACCGGTACCGGAACCGGCGGCCTTGGCCGTGGATTTCCCCCCAACGCCGCCGCCTCCCCCGCCCCCGCCGCCACCGCCGGCGTCACCGGTGCCGGTTCCCGGAGCCACGGCCCCGCCACCAGTGCCGGTGACAGCGATGCCGGCGCTGCTGCTGTCGCCGCCCGGCGAGGCCGAGGCCCCGGCGCCGAGGGAGCCGAGCCACGCGCCGCCCAGGGAGGCCTCGGAGCCGGACGCCAAGCAGGAGGAGCGCGTGGCTCCGACCGCGCCCGAGCAGACGGAGAGAACCCCGCCCAAGGAGGATTCCCATATTGGGAAGGAGGATGAGGTTTCCGATGGCTCCAAGGGCGCTCCTGTGTGCTCCCGGAGGCAGGGGGCCAAGAGGAAGTTCTCCCAGTCGGACGGCGCGCCGCAGGGCTCCGAGTCCGACGAGGATTCTGTGAGGACCTCCTCCAGCCAGCGGTCGCATGAGCAGAAGATCTCCAGCACGGAGAAGGAGAGAGATTCCAGACGGAGCTCCACGTCCCTCCGGGGTGACGACCTGGGCAAGTCCTCGTCGCGCTCCAGGTCGGACAGGGACGAGAAGTACTCGAGCTATTCCAAATCGGAGAGAGACTCGCGGTATTCGTCCTCCCGCTCCCGCTCGGACAGAGAGAGGAGGCGAAGCCGCTCTCACTCCCGTTCCCGCTCCGATCGCAGCTCCCGCACCAGCTCCTCCTACTCGAGGTCGGAGCGCTCGCATTACTACGACTCCGACCGCCGGTACCACCGGAGCTCCCCATACCGGGAGCGGTCGCGGTATTCCCGGTCGTACGCGGACAGCCGGGCGCGGGAGAGCTCGGACTCGGAGGATGAGTACAGGAGGACACATTCCAGGTCCAGCGACTCCAGGCGTACGTCCTCCCATTCCTCCTCCTCCTACAGAGACTCGCGATCCTCTTACTCCAAGTCGGACAGGGACAGCAAGGTGGAGTCGTCTCACGCCGACGTGGACAGGCGAGGAAGGTCGTCTTCGAAAGCGGATCGAGATTCCAAAAGGACTTCCGAAAGTGAAGTGTCCAAAAGGTGCTCTCCCCTCGATGAACTGGGCTACCGGAAGGGGACGTCCCATTCCAAGCCCGACAGTAATGTGAATTCCTCCCGCTATAAATCCACCCCTTCCAAGGGCCCCGCACCAAAGCCTGATAAATTTAAGAGTTCTTTCTGTTGTACAGAATCGATCGAAGAAATCAAGTCCAAGTCTAATTCTCTAGATTTAGAGACCTCTTGTGTAAAGAACAATGAGATCAGGGTGTCCAGTGTGAAAAAGTTGGAAAGGGAAAAGACGCTTTCTCCGTTAAATCAGTTCAGCGATTCTCCCGCTTTGCCGAACGCCGACGAGTCCAAGGCGGGTTTGGCGAACTCAAAATCCGAGGAAATTGCAACAAACGAAGGCCATGACAGTGTTAAGGAGCAGGAAACGTTCTTAAAGGCTGAGCACGATCCCTTGAGAACGTGTTTCCCCACGGAATCGAGTGTGAACGGCTCCCCGGAGGGTCAGGATGAGGGTCTGGCAGCTTCCAGTGCCTCCACAGCCGAGGATGTCGCCGCGTCCTCTGACCATGGCCCGGCTCGGTCAGAGGCGTCACCCGCCATCAAGACGAGCCCGTCGTATCCGTTGCCATCCAATGGGTTTGAGAGCATGGATGTGTCCCGAGAGCAAGAGCTGGATGATCCCCAGGTCCAGTCCAGCGAGTGCAACAGCCTGTTCCAGGAAGCGGAGGCTCCGGAGCCGCAGCAGCCGGAGGAAGCCGCCCCTCTCCCTGCCGTGAATGTAGATCCTGCTAAAACTGTCCTTAACGAGGCGGATGAGGAGGCGACTCCGTGTGACGAAACCAAAGAACCTGTTTATTGCTACATTTCCGATGATGCCACCCCCGGTTTGTACCACTCGGAAGTGGAAATCGAAGCGGAACCTGCGGATCTGAAGGTGACATCCGAGACTTTCCTGGACGTGCAGGTGGAGCCGCAGACGGTGACGTGCGATTACGAGAGCGCAGATGATTCCCATCCCAAGTCTGCCGGGGAGGATGAGCATGGCCATTCTTCCCATAAAATCAGCCTGGCAGTGGAAAGCTCGAGCAGGGATTCCTCCCAGGATGGCTGTTCCCAGAGGCTCCAGTCGGATCATCCCACTCCGGAGGAAAGCGTCTCTTCCAAATGGGACGTGCCCCCGCCGGGCGTGTGCCAGGAGCCGCTCCAGCCTTCAGAAGCCGAAGAGATGCTGGAGTCGGATGCTCAGCACGTTGATCTTGGCTCAGCGAAAGGCAAGTTGTCGTTCCAGAATGAACATTCCTACTACTCGGAAGTGCCGCTGGAACGCCGCGGCAGAGAGGTCGTGGAAGAAAGCGCCGTTTCCACCGAGGGAGCGGAGCTGGACGAGCTGAGGGTGCAGTGTCCTGGCGTGTCGGCCGAGAGGGAGGAAGGCAGTGAGCCCTTGGTGGCCTTGGCTTTTCCAGACCCTTTGTATCCCTGCTCCGACGTCATCGTCACTGCGGAGGACACCGAGGTGGTGACCCAAGCCCCGACGTGCGACAGCAGCGGCAACGCCTCGGAATTCCTTCCCGCTGACCACGACGATTATTCGGACACGGGGGACAGCGACAGCGAGGGGGGCAGCGAGGACAGCGACACGGAGGACTCGGATTCCGATGACGGGATGCCGCGGAAGAGGCTCCAGTCGGTTGTGGTGGTTCCCAAGAACTCCACCATAGCCATGGAGGAGAACAGCCCGGGCTCCTCCCGGAGCAGCCGGCGCTTCTCCGACCACTGGGATGACGAGCGGCCCGAGCCCAGCAGGCCCTACTACGAGGAGAGGACGGAAAACGCGGGGAGCAGAGGTGGCGTCCAGGTGGAGAGCAGGTGTTCTCCCAGAGGGATGGAGAAGGGTCCGGCAACCTCCACGGAGCTGAGCAGGAAGGAGCCGGAGGAGCTGCGGGCGGATCCGTGCCAGGCCCAGAGCGACGGCGTGGACAGCACCAGCCAGGCTGACCTGGCGGCCGATCCCCACGGCAAAGCCGGCGCCGAGGAGAGGACGGGGCTGCCGGATGCGGGAGCCATGGGAAGGCCGGAGGAGCAACCCTTCTGTGTCCCGGAGAGTTTGGAAAGCGCCGATGCATCCCGACACCAGATGAGCTCATCCAAGCCTGACAGTCGGCAAGGGCAGGGCGGGCTGAACCAGTCCGGCCTCGGGGGCTACTCCAGGCTGGACGGTTTCCGTGCCCCGGAGGAGGTGGGTGCTGTGGGCTGGGATTATTCCCAGCCGGAGAAGCCCAGCAGCACCTACCAGCAGCCCGACAGCAGCTTTGGGATGTACTCAGGCTACGTTTACCAGCCGGGCTCCGGAGCTTACCCCAGCTCCCAGAGCTACTGGCAAGGCAATGGTTACTGGGATGCCAGGGCGGGCAGCAGAGCCTCCGTGGGGAGCTACGAGCGCATCCAGGGGCAGGTGCCCGATTCCCTCACGGAAGACCACGAGGAGTATGAAGAGGATGAGCGTTGGGATGAGGACTGCAAGCCCCGCTTTCCCAGCCCCTCTGGAAAATCCCAGGCGTCCGAGCAGAAGGAGAAGGGCTCGGTGCAGGCGCACGAGATCAGCAGCAATTCCAGCAAGGAGCCGGCGCCGGGCGGGGAGAAGAAGGAGGAGGTGAAAGCTTTGGAGAAAAACGAGGTGAAAGAACGAGGCCCACCAAAGAAACGGCGGCCGGAGTTGGAGAGCGACTCGGAGAGCGACGGGGACTCGGGGGAGAAGAGGAAGGGGAAGCTGGAGGGGGAGCAGGTGGAGCCAACACCTCAGGATTCCTCCATGGTGGGCAGGCCGTGCATCATGGACGACTTCAGGGACCCCCAGCGCTGGAAGGAGTTTGCCAAGCAGGGGAAGATGCCCTGCTACTTCGACCTCATCGAGGAGAACGTCTACTTGACGGAGAGGTAACTGCTGCTTCATCCTCGCTTTGAATCCCAGAGAAAGTTCGGGGTTTGACTTCCCTTTGGTTCCGGGGTGGTTGGGATTTTATGGCCAAGTCGGCATCTTTTTCCAGGGATGTTGCATTCCCCACATTTGGCAAACCCACCTCGGGCTCTCTTCTCCTAAAGAGAATCCCCCAGTTTGGCCCAGACGGTCCCAAGTGCTGAGAAGAGTTGGAAAATTGGAGGATCAGAGGGAAAGGTTGATTTATTCCTACCCTTTTTTATGGCTCTACCAGATCCTGCCTGTTTAATGTCCCCAAATGCCAGCTCGCTCCCTTTCTGGTGGCACAGGGAATTCTGTCTGGGTGTGGGAAAGCTTTTGGACAAACCAGGTGCTTTTCCAAAGGTTTTGGTTACTTCCATGTCTTTATTTATCATCTCAGAGGAGCTTTCTTACATCTAATGGCCATAATTTGATTTTTTAAAAATTTGATTTGATCTAATGGCCGTAATTTGATTTCTTGCCTTGTTGGGATCCACGCTCCAGAGCGTTCCTCAAATCCTTCATGGAAGCTAAAACAGGAATTAGTGGATTCCCTGTTTTTTGTCTCACTCAGATTTTCTCCTCATTTTTCATCCTCTCACTTGACCCCAAAGCAGAGGCTGAAGTAGCCAAACCCTCCAATTTGCCTAATTAAAATATGGCTGTCCAAATAAACCTAGGCAGGGAGGAGAAAGGAAAACCAGCTAAATATCCTGGGAATTCTCTTGAGGAAATCCCCTTTAGTCATCCCGAAGTCACCACCAAGCCGAGTGCCCTTGGTTATTCCTGTTCCTCCTGAAGATTATCCTGGGATTATCAATCCATACATCGAAAAATTTATTTTTCCCTTTTTTTCCAAAAACCGCTGCTGAGGCTTGGGGAGGAATTTCTCCACCTGGCTGCTGGCTCAGCTGTGTTTCCACGCCTTGGTTTTCCCAGGAAGAAGAACAAAT
>VZSR01001479.1:27328477-27356991 GCA_013398615.1 Brachypodius melanocephalos | reverse complement strand
ATTCCTAGAGGGGAAAGGCCTGTTTGTATTCCAGTTGATGTACCTGATACTAGAGAACTGTCTCTTCAAATCTCCAATCTGAGGAGCTTTTATAGCTTAGAGTTATGCAAAATACACAGTACCCTTTGATCTCAGGAAAAACACAGACACAAAACCATGAAACTTTCTCCCTTCTTTCTATTTCATGTTACTTCATTTCAAGACTCCCTCATCTTCACCATTAACCTTTTTGATCCTAACATGATCTTTCAACTTTCTTTCCATATTCCCTAAGTCAAGTCCATTCCATACATGGAGATTTGCTTCATTGTATAAAGTTTGAGGGATTTTACATTCAAAACAAGATGAAAATAGTCAGCAGTAGCACAGCCCACCAGACTCACTAATCTGTTCATGAAATAAATTTCCACCTATCGTTTGGAACAGACAAGATTTATGTCTCTTTTCAAGTGAGCATTTTATCTCATTTAAGCAATTTTCTGACAGCTTTTATGGCTTTTCATAGTAAAGAATATGTAACTTCATAGTAACTCCAAAGTTGCTGCCTTTGAAGAATGAATGTAGATATTTAATGACAAAACTCCTAAATACTCACAGCTTTTACCATCCTGTTTTAAGTATTCTTAAACTGATGATATTTTCTTTGATGTACCAGGGGTAGCATTGAGAAACTGTTTTTCAAGCTCAGTCCCCCAGGCCTTCCTGTTCCAGCCAATAATGGAAGAGTCCTTTATGACAGTAAGATAGCCTAGACACCTGGGGCCAGTCCAGTTTCAAATTTGTCTCACCACATGACTTGAAAATTGTGTTTCCCATTTTATATAGCAATTTTATAACAGCTGTAGGTGCAGACTGCATCAGAATTGTTTAGATCTATAAGTCAGTGCAATGAGAAAACAAAAATGTTCCTGCTAGTGTAGAGTGCCAAGTTAGTATATTATTTTTCACTCCTCATTAATCCAGTGTTGTTCCCTAACTTAGTCTCTGTCTCATGACCAGCAGCAGAAACTATTTGGTAATTGGGGTCCTTCAAAGCCTCAAGAAGGAGTGAGGCCACTGACCAGAGGCCATCAAGACTAGCTTTGCTGGATCATCATTTTCTTCAATGAACTGACAACATATTTAAAGTTTATGGTTATGAATGGATTTTAACTGCAAGACACACAGATAAAATGTTTACTATATCATACAGAGAATTTCAGGTTAAATAGCACAACTCCTTAATGAAGGCCTTCTTATACACAGACCAGACTATATAATGGGAAAATGTTTCACTAATTAGATCTTAACAGCCACACTTCCCAGCTGAGTTCTCACTAACCTTTAGTAGCTGTTGACTTGGGTAAAAGTAGAGTGATCTCCAGCTAGGGTGATACATACCAAGTACAAGCACACTGTGGAAGTGGAAGAAATGCAAAAAATATCCTTTTCCCCAAACTTGAATGCTATCAGGTTGGAGAATTGCAGGGTGGGGGAGAAATGAAAAACATAACTTTGAAGAGAGGGATAAAGAGCTGCTCTGAAGAAATACCCCCATGACAGAGGCAATAGATTTTATATATCAAAGTGCTCTTGTATTAAAAAGCATATGTATTTTTATGAGTATTGAATCTTTAATTAATTGATTTGTGAACTTTATTTACACCACAGAAATATTGATGCAACAGCTGAAAAGAGCAGGTAGCAAAACCTGTCATCAGTTATGTGGAGGACTAACTATTGCAGAAGAATACTTGCATAAATGCATGGCAGGTTTCTTGGAAGCACTCTCCCCTTGCCTGGAGGGAACCAACAGGACAAAAGCATTCGTGGGACCACAGGGAAGACAGAGCTTCTATAATCAGGCTCGGACCCTGATCAGAGCTTGACAAAGTCCTAGCTTTGTCTGCAGCAGCCAGTAGCAGGGAAAAAAACATTGTCTCAGAATCTTTGATCCTGGTCTGGAGGAAAATGATGCTGCTCAGTCTCTGCATGGGCATTGTCCATGCTGAGTTCTGTCAGGTTCCTAAGGCTGCAGAGATGTCCTCCACTCCCAGGGAAGGCAGAGGTGTCCTTTAGGCCAGCGCACTGACCTCATAGCATCAGCTGCTGTTCCAAGCCTTTCTGTGCTTTGGCAGGGTGTGCGTGTAGAAGAACAGCTGAGGGTTATCTGGGAAGTTTCTTCTGAGCTTCTGTGAAAGCCCCAGAGGCCAACACCCTAAGAAGACCTCAGCAGACTTCCACAGTCTCAGCAAAGACACATCCCTCCCACAGAAAACTCTGCCTACCATACATATGGCACAGCAAGTTGTCTTGAGCTCCCAGCACAGCTCAGGTGAAAGTCTCAAAAATCTGAGACCAGTGCTTCATTTTCCACTTCTGAGCAGACTTGAGTGGAGGGCAAAAGTAGCCAAGACCAAAGTCCGAGGCAGGAACATCTCCTCATCACTCTTCCGCATTCATGCCAGTCAGGTAAGCACTTGCCTAGTCTGTTCCTTACAGTAGCGTCTTAATGCATAAAGCAAACACTGGTGGTTACAAAATATTCCCAACATTATTAAAAAAAAAAAAAAAAAGCTGTTACCTGGAGGTGACTAAATAATATCACTCAGTGATGTAAACATCAAAATTATGGCTAAGGGTCCACTTCCTGCTTTCAGGAATAAACCTTTTAGCAAGGAGGGTCTGGGGAATGTTAGAAATCCATGACATAAAAGCAAAGCAAGAGTAAACTGTAGCTTTACTGTGTAGTGATGAAACCAACAAGAGAAGCAGCATCTGTGAATGACACACACATCATCTACGAATGATAAACATCATCTGTTTGGTTTATGACGACCATTTTTATTAGGCTAAAAAAATAAACCAGGAGGCTCAAGCTGGCATGCTATGTGTGATACCTAAATAAGATTCAGATTTCTGCTCATGCAGACTTGCAAAGAAGCACATGGCCTGGCAGAGAATTTACAAAGCAACTCATGCTTCTAGATATGTATCAATATTACCCAAAGCTATGAAGACAGAGGTTGATATTCTGCCTTTAAGAAGATTACAGTACTTTAAACAGATTGAGCTACTAATGTGTTATGAGCTTCTTTCTTAGCAGTGTTTAATGCAGATTTAATTCAGATTTCAATTCAGTCAATACAAAATTTCAGTTTATTTGAAGCATAATTGTATGAAAACTTAACTGTGGTAAAAATATTTTTGCCAAGAAGCTACCTGAATTGATAGTTTTTAGAGAGGTCTCTAGGTGGAAAATACACTTCACTGCTTTAAAAAGACTGACAAATTCCTTAATAAAAGTGGAAATTGAATATTCCATTAGGAAGGCATAAAATGAAGCAGTGCTGTTAGATTCCTCTGTATGCAATTAATTATAATACTGTTCAATTAATTAACAACTTCTCAGTATGCCAAAGGTCTTACATTTACCATTGACGTCTGATTCACACTGTGGATACTATAAATGCAGCTGTTGTCCAAATATTATTACTCTTATCTGTAACACTGACTTTTGTCCTGTATACCATGATTAGAGTTCAAGAAACAATTGCTTTTATAGCTCTGGTTTACCTCTCAGGTTTACAACACACATCACATTTTAGCATGGAGTGCTTGCCACTAAGTGCCCCTTTTACATTTCTCCATTTCCAAACTATGCTTTTCCTCAAAAAGATTCCTTCAGTCACTAATACCACTTACAAAGAATCCTTATTGACATTGTAAGATTTAAAGTAAAAAGGAAGCATTATTCACATCCCTCCATGTAGAATAGAGTTTATAGGAAGGGAAAAGACTACAACATACAATAATACACAAGTAAAATAAATTAGACAGCTTAACACCAAAGTTTATGGTGGAATTTTTTTAATTTGCAAGTAGAATATCATTGTCCTTTCTCATTCATCTCGAATAAAACATGAAATAAATATTTCATAGTTGCAAGTGCAACACCATAATTACATTATTAGTAGTAATTAGTATTATTCTGATTTTTTGTTACTATTGTTACTATTATTGCTACTGTAATGCCTGTTCGGACCACCATCATTATTATGACAACTCCCTTTGTGCAGCAACAAAACATACCTGATTTAGGAAAGTTTGCTATGACAACATCATCTCTTACAGCTTCAGATGACCTCTGAATACTTCAGAAGTGCAAGGCATTGTGGGGTAGGCAGTCCCCATTTTAGGTGAAGACCAGGTCTGTCAGCAGCAATCAGTGATTTTTTTCGACACACCAGCTTAAACTGTTTCAGACTTTTCTGTTCCTTTCTCTTCCCTTTTGCTTTTCAAAATTTCCTATTGGTTTTTAACAATCATGGGCAGCAAAGGAAGGCGCAGGTTACCTATTTATGAGTTATTTCTAGCAGTGAGTGTTTCTTAGCTTGAAGGGGCCTTCTCAAATCAGGGAAAAGGCAGTCCTTCCCAGAAAAATGATCCTAAATGAGCTGCAACTGAGTCACCTAAAACTGTCTCACTGACAGCACTCCATTTAGAAACCCATAGGCTCCAGAGGAAATATAAAGGAATTTGTTTTTAATGGCAACTCAAATGATGGCTAACATGCATCATATATCATCCAGTGGTTATTCCATCATTGTTAACATGGCCTCTGACAAGTGGTCATCAAACAGGAGATAATTAAGGGAAATTAGGCTTCATACTTTGCCTATAAGTGAATGTGATAACACGGCTGACTAACCACCATGGACATGTTTAAAAAAGACTGGACGTGGCAATCAGTGCCATGGTTTAGTTGATGAGGAGGTTTTAGGCCATAGGTTGGACATGATGATTTCAAAGGTCTTTTGCAAACTAGTTAATTCTGTGGTTCTGTGAAAACAATAAAAGTGAATGAAGGGATGACATGAAGTCCAAGGAAATGGACTGAACCTTGCCCAATTAGTCCTCATTGAAATGGCAAGATTTCATTCCCTTTCCTGAAAGGAAGAATTTCTTTTCAGGAAAGGGAATGAAATCTTGAAATCAGAGAACAAAATCTAACAAACACTCTGGAAAGCGAGATATGATCAAATAAAATGCAATTGAAAAAACACAGAAAATTTGGAAATGGAGTGACTACAACCAAATGGACTGAGATGAAATGAGGGGCAGTGAAAAGGATTGAAACTTGCCAAAATGATACTCATTGAAATCCTGAAATCAGGGAACAAAGTGAAATGAATGGACAAGAGAAACAAGTGATGAACTGAAATGCAAAAAAAAAAAGAGAAAATTCTGAATCAAAGTTAAAACAATATATCCCTTCATGAAATCATCCTTCCTTTCAGGAAAGAGAATGAAATCTTGCTGTTTCAGTGAGGATCAATTCAGCAAGTTTCAGTCCATTTCCCTGCACTTCATGTTATCCCATGGTATTTTAGTCTCTTCAGTTCATTTTTTCAGCATTTTCTCGGTGCTTTTTTAGCATTTCATTTCATCACTTTCTTCCCCTGTCTCTTTGTTTGTCTTTATTCTCTGATATCGAGATTTAAATTTTGGCAGGTTTTCTGTTCATTTCATTTGGAAAAAAGGACACGTCACTGCCCAAAGATTCTTCTCACCACTCCATTCTTCTTGGCATTATCCATATGCTGGGCACCTAGGCAAAAGGCTGCTTTTATTGCTCCTCCTAGGGTTGGGGTTATGCTTGGGGTTAGGGTTCAGAAGATCGCAGAGCCCAGAGCTCCAGGCACACTGCAGCTGTGAAAGGCATGCCAAGGTGAGCACAGCACTGCCCCAACCTTGCTCCCTCTACACTCTTCTCCTTGGCATAATCCACATGCTGCGCACCTTAGGAAAAATCTGCTCTGACTAGTGCAGTTCTGGTTAGTCTTGGGAAAGCACTGCAGCCCAGAGCTCCAGGGACAGCTACAACTACAAAATGCATGCCAAGGAGGGCATGGCACTGCCCCAACATTGCTCCTTTCACACCTTTCTCCTTGGCACCACACCATTCCCTTTTATTGGTTTCACTTCATTTCAGAATTTACTTTTGGCTTATTTTTAGCATTTCATTTAATCTATTTTCTCTTCTTTTCTTTTCATTCCCTGATTTCAAGATTTCACTGAGTCTAATTTTCAACAAGGTTTGGTCCTTTTTACTGCACTTCCTCTCATCCCAATCCATTTTATTTTTTTCACTTCATTGCAGAAATTTCAGTTTGTATTCTTAGAATTTCATCATATTTCTTCTTGCATCCATTCAGTACAATTTAGTCCCTGATTTTGAGATTTCAGTGGGTATAATTTTCTGCAAGTTTTGGTCATTTTCACTGCACCTTACTTCATCCCAACCTATGTATTCACTTCATTTCCAAATTTTCCTTCTTTTTTTTTTTTACATGCATTTGATTTCCTCATATGTCTTTCCCATGTGTTTGTTTCACCTTGTTCACTATTTTCAAGATTTTATTTCCTTTCATGAAATGGAATTCATTTGGTGAAAGGAAATGAAATCTCATGATTTCATTGAGGATCATTTCTTCAAGTTTTGGGTAATTTCATTGCACTTCATTTCATTCCATTCCCTTTCAAGAATTTAACTTGTCCAAAAAAATAGTTTCTTTTCAATTTAATTTCCTTATGTTTCCTTTCATGTCTTTTCATTTCACTTCATTCCTTGATTTTTCATTGAATTTCTCTTCATGGAAAAGTCTTCATTTCCATGAAAGGAAATGAAATCTTGAGATTTCAATGACTATCATTTATTGAAGCTGTGGCTCATTTCACTGCACCTAATTTCATTCCATTTCTTTCTTTTTCCTCAATTTTTAAATTTTTTTGTTTTTCAATTTCATTTAGTATCAGTATATTTTATATTTTAAGTCCACAGTACTAAATTCAGTAGCCTGTGGGCCCATATTTATGAGTAGATAAGCTAGATAACTCTGCCATTTGTGAAAACCTCCTCCTGACTGTATTTAGTGTTGCCCTGGCAGAATTTGGGAGGGGCCAGGGTTGCCTGATGCAACCCCAAGGGTATAAAAGGTGGAGTAGAGATTTTTGAAATGAGCTTGTAGCTGCCGGGTCACCAATTCCCAGTGCACTGTCCTTTTCCCTTATTCAGTCCTTTGTTGTATTTTTTAAGGTTTAGTAAACCTAAAATTTTTAAGTGAGTGGCCGTTTCTCACACTTTTGAAGTCCAAAAGGAACAATTAACTTTCTGGTCTGATCACTTGTACAAAATGAAATTTTAGCCATTTTCCTTTGTTAAGACGACTCACTTTGAACTGAGTTGCCAGCAGTGGTTGCCTTTTTCTAACTTCATCAAAGTGCAGTTTTCAAGACCTCTTTCTGGACTTCACTGCATTGGATTTTAGTTACTCTCCTCCCTTATTTGGCAGTTCTATACCAGTGTTTGAGAGGCAGCAATAGCTGATTCCCTGAGGATGGATGTACTTGTAATTAAAATGCTAGTAATTCTGCCTACTTCCCATTTTTTAAGTATAGCAACTATTGGTTGCAAATAGCCAAATTATTCACATTTCCTCCTAACTGTTTCAGAAGAACTAAGTGCAAGCTCTATTTAAAACAAAACCATGCCATTTCAATGAATAAAGGTAATTACGACTGGAAGTAAAATCCTTTATTGAAAGAAATATGCTGAAGACACTTCTATATTCCTTATTTGAATCTACAGTTGGCAGATAAACTTATTCACCCCTAACCATTAATTAATAATAAAATATCAGTGAGTATCTCACACAAACCAAGTGTATATGAGTGTCTCAGGAACAGTGGTGACATCTGTTGTGGGTCAGGTTTCTCACACGAATTTCTTCCCATTGTCAGGAGAGACCTGTAAAAGGGGGGAAGGGGTGCTTTTCTAGGTGAATGGACACAAAGGAAGGTGGCTAATAGCTCTGGCATTCCAGTGAAGTAGTTTGGGGTTTTGGGGTCAGTTTCCAGGAAAGTTCCCACCTTCCTTGGCAGACATCTGCCTTTTAAACCAAGACAAGGGTTCAGTGTCTTCCATTCACAGTCCACAGCAATGTTACCTGACCTGTCCGTCACTGTCCCAGCTCCCACTGCCCAAGAAACAGGCCCAGCAGCCAGACAAAATGCGTCCTGACATGGCCCTGGCACATGGTGGGGAGGCCAGTCCAATTCTGATTTTGGCACATTAACTTTTTATTGCTTATTTTCTTATTTGACTACCTTAATCATGTATTAAAGAAAATATATTATCCAAATTCACATACACAATTTCAATTCACTTACTTATCAGCATTCACTTGGTAGTAGGTTAATTTTTTTAACTTCATTTCCAATTCCACTCCTTTCCATTGAATTACATTTCGAATATTTCCTGATCACTTCATAGTACTTTCACTTGAGGCTGAGAAAAATTATTCACCAGGATTTAGCATATTCTGCTAATAACTCATCATCATTTCTGACTTCAAAGGTTTAAAGAGCTTTAAAAATTTCTGGCTGCTTATCACAACAGGGTACATAACTCTCTGGAAGTATAGCATCAGCGTCTCTGGGGACAGATTAGCAGGGGCAGTTATTATCTTTTCTACATGTCAATGAACTTCTGACTGACCTTTTTTATGTAAACCAGTTCAAGCTGTGATATAGAGGAGCACCTGGGTTATTTGTTTCTCAGCAATTAAGTAAAACTTGCAGGTTCATAAAGATAGCATTAATAAACTGTGGATACTTTTGATGACTGGCAACAAATTAATGTGATTTTGACCCCTTTATCAGGAGTGTTGGCAAGTACACAACTCCTATCCTTGTACTGTTTGCATGTGGCCATGCAAGCAGCTGTCAGCAAATGCCCAGCAAGACATCTATCTCTTTTAATGGAGCAGGGTGCAGTGACTCCCTGACCAGCTGTATAAGCAGGAAAACCAAAAATTTATCACCTCAGATATGATCCTGCACTAATGATTTTGGCTAGAGTCTTGTCTCTGCACAGCACCACACTATCAGGTGGATGCAGTAGCTTGGGTTAGAACTAGTTGGTTTCTAGACAGCAGGGCTGTCCAACAGCCATAAATTCTGGAACCTTCAGTTTTCCTCCAGTTGGGCTAGAAAGAAAACACCTGCATTTTACCAGAAGCTTGTTGAAACAAACATATTATTCTAAAATGTTTCCATTGGAAAATTTGTTGGTTTTCAAATAAAATTAGTTTCAGTAAACCATCTCTGATTGCTTTTGACAGTTACCCAGCTCCTCTGTCAATGCACTGGGCAGACACCTTCTTCTTCAAGCCCCTCTCCTTCCCATGTCTCTCTGCAGGTCTGAATATTTGCTATCCTTAAAGTTCATTTTCTCACTCCCAGCTAGTTCCTGATGCACAGACCCAGTCTTTACAATGTCTGGTCTTTTTTTGGTTGTCTCTTTTTAAGATGCCACCAACTTAAAATGCACCCACTGTTCAGCATGCAAGCAACATCCCTAGGATGCCTTGTCATCCTTCCATAACTATATTAACTGCCAAGATCACACCTTCCTCTGTAAGGAACCTGTCTTTACAGGCCTTTACAGCCATACTCACATCTGATCCCTGCCTTGGCTCGATTTTGAACACTCCAAAATCTCTGCAGGTGCCTTTTCTGGAAGCACTTCCATCTATCCCTGAGGCAATGCCTACTCTTAGCTTTCCATAGTAGGCAACTTAACAAAATTTTTTTCTCTCCACCTTTGTCCAACCAAGCTGGCCTCTTCCTTTCCTTCCTGGCTTTGTTCCTGATTTCCACCAGTCACCATATCTGTCCGTTCATTTTTTTCCTTCCTGCACTCCAGGAAGGCCCTTTACCTAGTACAACTGCTACTCCCCTGCAGCTCACTGGAGGTCTCCTACCTCAGAGCAGTAACATAGGCAGCTGTTGCCAGCTCCTCAGCGCAGAGGACGATAAGTGATTTCAGAGTATGAAGAAGTGTTAGGATCAATTTGGGGAGAGTGTTTTGATCTAGAGCAGAAAATTTTTAATTCTCATACGAGCTGTTTTCCTCTTCCAGCCACCCAATGGTGAGAGAACATTTGGGGAGTCTGGTGAGTCCTTCAGACTGACTCGTGTGTATAAGGCTGTGAGACGGCAGCAGCTGTGTGGAGAGCTATAGATACACCAAAAAATAATTGGCAAACTCACCAGCTCCATGTACTTGAGGCAATGAGTGGACTCTGTGTGACTTCTGTTTACCCACAAGCCCACAGTCCATAGACAGGGACTGGAGCAGGGCTGGAGTGCTGACTCCCATGTCTCAAAAAAGGTGAGGAATGCTACATTGCTCTGAAAGTTGCAAGAGGTGGTTTTGTCAGGAAGTGCTTGGTCATCATCACTTCTCATAGGCATTCACTTGCTCCGCCAAAACACACACAGAATTTTTTTAGGTGAAGTTTCTCAGCTCTAGAATTAAAATTTTAATGGGGAGAGACAGAAACAGACTAGCCCACTCCAAACAGAATACTAACTAGGACAGCCAAGGTACAGCGGAGAATATGGAATATACGTAGAGAGAATATAGAATAAGGATTTAGGTGGACATCAGAAAGAAAGGAATTAAACATGCTTTTCCTATAACCTTGGTGTGGAGAAGCTCTGCATAGCAATGTATTAATTATCTTGGGAAGCTCTCAAGGCTTTGTTTACTCTCAAGGCAGAGGAGGAAATTTCAAACCTGAAGAATTTTTAGAAGCACTAAAAATAAACACAAAGGAAAAAGCTACAAAGGTGTAGGTGGGGTTGTAATGTTTGTTATGGTTCTAAAACACTGTAATCAAATTATTTTAGTAGATAGCATTTGCAGACAATTGACTTTAAAGCTGCTGTAAGTGGACCCATATAGACTGCATTTCTTTAATTTCTTTGCACACATTAGGATCCTTTTCTTCTTGGCATGCCCATCCTAAAATCTTTTGGAATTTGATCCCTAACCCGCACCTGAAAACACAGGAGGTTATCTGGCATCTTTGCGCCATCTACAGATCTTATCAGTCAATTCACATCTTTTTTTAAAAAAAAATTATTGCACAGAGCACCAACTAGATGTTTTCATAGAAAGATCGATTATAATTGCATTGTCTTGTTCCTGAGAAGTAATAGTGGCTCAGAGTCCCCACTCACTATTTTCCTTTTCCTTTTTTTCTCCCTATTATTATCACAGTCAGACTGACCTCCAACATCTTATTCAGGATTTCTCCAAATTATTTCCAACCCTTTTAAAATCACCTCCTTTTGGTTTTTAAATGTTCCAATACTTAATTACTCCAGCTTCAAAAAAGTATATCTTGTTTCTGGTGACTTTTATCCCCAAATGTATTTTTTCCTCTGAGATGGAGAGGTGTCTTTTAAGAAGCCATCACAATAGCAAGATAACATTCTTTGTCTTTCCACAAAGAGAACCTACAGAGTAGTTTGTGAGCTCCCAGGCTACTTCCTGGATGTGAAACTATATATAATTAAACACCTTCCTCAGAGATGAAGAAAAGACCAGTGTCTAAAAATGTCACCTCCAGCAGCTGGATATCAAACCCTTTGTGAGAGAAAGACTCCTTGCCTGAAGGCTGGAGATGTTCAGCTGAAAGCTTCTTTGGAGAGCAATCAATAACCAGCAAAAGGAAGCCTGAGGGTATCCAAAACATTACTTTTCCAGATATGCCAGTTTAATAACTATCTAAGATACTGGCCATTAGGTTAAGGTGACATGGTCACAACAGTAAATAATTGACCTTTAAAATTACAGCCCATTCATATTTTAATTAAGATAAGGAAATGCTTTCCCAGTCTGAGTTCATACCCTTGATACTTCAAGAAAAAATAAAAAAACAAACTAACTTATATTCAGTTGTTGTTTCTGATGGAATTAAAAAAAAAAAAAAAAAGGAAAAGAAAAAAAAAAGGGAAAGCTATTATTGGACTTTCATGTCAGAAAAATCAGCCATTAGCACAGCCATAGGGGAGACAGCAAAAGTGCAGCTAGAGAAATACGTTTCTGGCAGTAACTAATACTGGATGGTAAGGGAAACAATTTATGTAACGGCACAGTCAGAGAGTATTCCTTTCTCCCATTTATACATCCATTCTTTAACAATCAGCAGCTATGAGTTCTTCAGCTGATGGATGTACTACATTTAACAGTCACCACTGGACCAGTCTTTCATGGTTTTTCAAGATCTTCTATTGTCTAGCTATGTGAACTTAAATTTCCACAGAATCCTGTGGCAATAAGTCCTGCAAGTGAGTTCAGTATTGTGCAAAAAGGATTTTTCTTGTACTGTTTCTCCCCTATCATAAGCATGAAAATATTTGCCCCTATAATCATAATGATAATATATAATCAACCTACAAAGATTTCTATGCATAAAGGTAACTAGAGACTCTATTTCCTAGGGAAAAACACACAAAGAAAATAATCCTTTGAAAAAATCTATATATGCCTTTTAGACACCTCTTTTAAAAGACAAAAATTAATTCCTTTTTTCTTGTTAAATTATACTTATCATGAATTTGCAAGTCTAAAGGATTGCAGGAGGAAAGCTTCTTTCTCCCTGGTTTCACCATATGCAACTCAGCCCAAAAGTCAGAACCAATAGTTATTCACATTCCTTAAGTGCAAGTAAGCATTGTTTTGCTTTGGGAATTCATACTGGAGATGAAAAACCTACTTAAAAACTCTATGTGTGCTAATGTTTTTTAGGCACTGACACTCTTTAAGTGTACTACACAACCTACTAACCTACCACAACCTACTAACAGCATTTTATACACCAACACACACACATACATATAAATAAAATGCAGTTAGATTTTTCCTTTCAATTTGGCAATTCTGAAATTAGTTTAAATGGAATATCATTCAATGTCCATTACTGCAAATAAAATACCATCAATTTAAGGTAAACAGAGAAACAGCTATTTCCTAAAACTTGTCTTCAATAATGTCAAATGTTTTCTTGCTATTGTTTTCTATTATTTGGGATGACATATTTTGTATGTTGGCCTCTTACACTTGAACATAAAGTATTTTTTGCAACATTAATTAATGGTGCCTTTACTGGTACCTAAAAGGGACTGGACAGATTTCTGATCTAAAATTTGCACAGTTCAAAAAATGATGTTACAATACACTAGTGGTTGAAAATATTTTATAGAGCATATTTTATTAGAATATGGTAGGTCTTGCAAAACAATTTTGTTGAATCTTGTAGTTTTTTAATAGTGGGAGATGTGGTGCATCACATCGAACTCAAAATAGAGTATTTGGGATTGAATCCTTTTATGGAAAGTTGCCCTGATTTCCTCCTTTAATGCTCTTTAGACTTACTGGTAGTTCATTAACATAATATATTATGTGAAATATTTTACATTTTAAGAAGCAGCTTAACTCTACCACTTCCTACCTTTAGACTATTTCCCAGCTTTATTCGGGTAATATATATCAAGGCATGCCTACAAATAGTGTTTAGTTTAATACGGTATATATGGGCTTGCACCCCTGACAGCATTTACCTTGCTCTGTCAGATGATAAATGTTTGGCAATCCCAGCTTTTTGTCCACCCAGCTCTCCCCAGACGTGGTGCAGTATGATGCTGTGCCATTAGATGTCACTATGGACCACGCAAAAGAAGACCAAAGCAAGAACGAGCATCTTCCCATCTGCAAACATTAACTTCAGTTTCGAAACAGGTATGCACCTTCAAAGCCTGCACCATACCCGTGTGCCCTCTCCCATGTGTGCACCTTGGTCTCCATCACCACGTTTCCCTGCAGCTGCTGTTCCGACAAAACAGCTCACAGTGCAAAGCAGGTCATGCACCCAACAGCAAAAACCTGCCCCTGTCCTCCTTTCATTTCATGAAGAAACCATTTCCAGGGTCTGTAGCACCATAAAAAACTGTGGGGTGCCTCCTGGAGGGCCAAAAGGCCATGCTGAGCATGGTGTCTGAGTTTAGAGCAAATAAGCCACCGAAATGAAATGTATGGTGGATTGGATCTGAAGCCAAATAACTAACAGTGTATTGTTGCACTGGATTTTTATGGCCTCTGCTTCCTTTAATCTTTTTCATTGTTTGGTTGGTTTGCAGTTTTTTCCTGTCAGAGTTGCCCCCAGTGAAGCATTGCATCAGTTTGTTGCCACTACCCCAGGGGAAAGGGTGAGTGATGGTGACCTTGATCTCTGGGGAAGCAAAAGCGGTGGCAAGGTAAGGTGTTCCCACATCTGTCAGGTAGATTCTGCTGATGCGGAAATCCTGGAAGGGAAAAACCCACTTATTGACTTCTTGGGGCACCAGGATCACAGTCCAGCTGCAATTACGGTGTTTGTTACATTCCCGGCCTTCCAGGCTTGGACATCAGGGTATTTTATGCATGGACTGCAGGGAGTGGAGCTGCCATGTCATAACAGGAAAAGTTTTTAAGGTCCCCAGTTTTCCTGCTGACATGACTGTATTGCACACACTAGCTATGGAGTTTCGGGTGCTTCCTGGAATTTCAGCCAAAGGGAAAGTACTGCTTGGGGTAAGACTTTTGCCCATTGCCACATAGTTCCACTAATTCTAAGCTCACAAACAGCCAGAGGTGGGGCGTGTTTGAAGTACCTTGTAATCTAATCATATTTATGTCTTTTTAGGCAGAGCACCTCATAAGTTGCAGCAAGACAGGGTTGGATTAATTTAAAAGGAAATTAAAGAAAGGATTATAAAACCTTAGAGGTTATTAAAGATTCTTCTTTCTGATGGCAAAGGCATTATTCCCTCTTAGAAGCCACACTGCATACACACAGAGGTGGAAAGCCAAAGGAATAGGGGTTGTGGTTATAAGATCTGATAGTCATGGAAGTAAAATTAACTTTGATCCAAGTGAGAAGCATAGCACTGTCAGACCAAGAGCACACATACCAGAAACTACAGTCCTCACAGAAGAACTTAGCCCAGAAACTAGCTGCATAGAGAAGAAACTCTTATCCATGCTCCAGATATGAGGACCCAGAGCACAAGCTCCTGGGGTCATACCACATGGCTGTGCTGCTTGAGGGGGTTCCAAGTGTGACTAAGACAAAGTGACAAGCCTGAACTCAAACACCAAGGATGGAGGAGTGCTGCAAAAACGACCAGAGTTCCAAGTCCAAACTGGTGTGTAAATATTGATATCACCATCAGGTGGGGAGTGTACTTTGAGTAGGAGTAAAGCATTTCAAACTGAGGTGGCAGGAAACCGATATCTTTTATCTTCTGACTGTCACCATAACCTTCACCATTACAGGAGACAAGCTGCTGCTCTCAATGGTGGAAAAAGGGACTGCTAAATTTGCAAAGGAACTCTTCTCCAGAAATCCTCCTGTAGAATTCACATGGTGTTCCTGAAGGCTCAGAGGGTTTGTCTAAGACAGTTGCTTCTCAACCTGCAAGACAGCAAAGTGTGTCTTTGTCCCATCTTCATTCTCTTCAGCAATGTGAGAAAGGGAAGTGAGCATTTTCTCCTTCATTACATCTTCTTGAGTCTTAACCTCTTTTCTTATTTTCCTACATTCACCTAGGGATAATCAGAAACATATCCCAAATCTTGTTGTAGGATAAAAAACCTGCCATCTCCTCTGCACTTCACCTTATGTGGTGGAGAAATGTCTTTCATTTCAACATTGCTTCCAAAGGACTAAAAATACAAAGATTTCCTGTCGCTACCATAATTTGATGTCCTGAGAGGGTTGGATTAATTTCTTCTAGCCAGGGTAGATTGGCAAGAGAATATGCTGATTAGGAAAAAAAAAATTAACACAAAGCAAATCTAGATTTCTGAATTCTCTCTAGGAAAATCTTCACAGTATTTGCACAAGATTTACATGAAGAAATGGAGATTGGAGTATCTACTCTTAAATATCCTGTTCTGTGAAGATGAAATATTTCTTTGGGTGCCCACACATGTGGAGATGCTTTGGTTCTTTGCAAGTGTTTCTCCTTAATCTGTACTACAGCTGGTGCATCAGTGTTATTTTACAGGTATTAAAAATATTCAGCAGGGTAGCTGTTAGCTAAGGTTTCAGACTCTAGATAACAGATGGCAGATGTTCTTCATTGTAGCAATGAGGATAGCAGCTGGCCCTGTTTCAGGAGAGAGAATGAACAATTTGATCCACACTAGTGTTTGGAGAGATCTGATCTTAGTGTTTCTGGCATACCTAGCAAGGTTTAAAAAACCACTAACATCTCACTTAAGGTCAGAAGAAGATGGGAAAAAAATCTACCTTGCTGCTAATATGGGTCTGATCACTTTTTTAAGGAAAATTTCAGGATATGGATTTCTGCCATGTATCTGTACTCTGTTGAGAAACAGCAACTGAAGAACTACATGTACACGGGACAGAGAGGAAATTTATTAATGCAGCAAGGAAGAGGAATCTGGGAAGCAGGACTGGAAACAACCTGATTGTTAAATCAGCTCAGTAAAAGAGAAGACAAGAATTTGTGCTACTTGATTCTGCTTTGCTCATGCTGCTGCAGAAGGCATGGATGTGCGAGAGTACTGGAGTCTCTCAGGCAGGCTTGCACAATGTTCCCAGGGGACGCTCAAGCCGTGGCATGGAGCCATGAGCTAGCACTGCAGTTACAGACTGCCTGTGCCAGGGAAGTGCTGAGGCACAAAGGAGCTCAGGGACTCCAACACAAGGACAGCCACACAGCCCTGCTAGGGCCTGAAAGAGTACCTCTGGACACATCCTGCTCTAATGTAGCAGCTCAGTCCAGATCTCTGAAACAGCGCAGTGCTATTTTGGTTAGTGAGTTTGCTACCATGGTTAGTGAGAACAGAAACGGCAGCAGTTTCCTGAGAGTGAAAAATGTCAGATCTGAGAGATGAAGAGCAAAAGTGCAAATAGGAGAAGGACAAGCTACCAAATCCAAACTTGAGCTGAATAATTTTTGGAGGCTCAGTTAATCACTTCAGTGACTTCAGATTTCCTTTCTCTCTCTCCATGTCATTCAGGATTCCTGACAGTGTTACTGATATTTTTCTACAATCATTGATAAACATCTAGCTCTGGAAACACTTTCAAATAGACTGCAACTACAAACCCCTTCTCCAAGATCCAGGTTAAATTAATGTAGTAGGGCAGGCAGCCAAAGCTTTGACTGAACTCTAGAAATGTCTGTCCTTTGCTGACTAAAAGTCATGGTTGCCTTGTAGCAGTGCTATATATTTCTGGTTCTCACACCAATATATGTGGCACTAACCGTGTACCAGTGCATCGTGGCCTACAGTGTTTTATAAGCATACCAATAACCAAAAAGCCCTTGTGAGGGGTAAATGCTCCTCTGAAATCCTTTTCCCAGCTCTTTGGTACTGGTATTTAAGGGAGCACAACACCAAGGCACACAAGACCACGCCACAGCCATTGGAAAAAAGAGCACTAGAAATTCCCACAGTTGTGCTGCACCCATTCCCAATGGCAGCCTGTCTGTTAAGCAGAGAACTCATTACCAGGTGTATTGGATTTACATGGCAAGCTTTTGGAGGTTGGGGAGGGGGGCTATAGGAATGGCTTCTCTGAGAAGATTCAGTCTTCCCCTATGTCTGACATAGGCAATGCCAACAGGATCCAAGACAAAAGCACTGCTGCCCAAGGCTGAAACAATCAGAAATGGTAATTAATGCCTCTATAGGAATATATTTAAGAAGTGGAAAAAATATATCTGCAGCCAGAGAAGAGAGAAGTGAAAATATGTGAGACAACTCTGCAGACACCAAAGTCAGTGCAGCAGGAGGGAGAGGAGGTGCTTCAGGTGCAGAAGTAGAGATTCTCATGGACCCCATGGTGCAGCCCATAATGAAGCAGCCGTGCTCTGCAGCCCGTGGAGGTCCACAGGGCACCCGAGACCTACCTGCAGATATGAAGGAGCCCAAAAGAAGGCTGTGACCCCGTGGGAATCCCACAAAGGTGCAGGGTCCTGGTAGGACTTGTAGGACACCACGGGGGCCCATGCTGGAGGAGCCTGTGTCTGAAGGACTGCATCCTTTATAAAGAGACCCACACTGAAGCAGTGTGTGAAGAACTGCAGCCCATGGGAAGGACATACTTTGGAGATGTTAGGACTGTCTCCCATGGGAGGCACCCCACACTGAAGCAGGGGAAAGACACCTCTTCCTGAGGAGGAAGTGATGGCAGAAACAAGATGTGATGAACTGACTGTAACTCCCATTCCCATCTTCCTGAGCTGCTGGAGGGGACGAGACAGAAAATCAGGAATAAAGCTAAGCCTGGGAATGAGGGGGGTTGCAGGGAAGGTATTTTTAAGATTTGTTGTACTTCTGATTATCCTAATCTGATTTTGATTGATAATAAATTTATTTCCTCAATTTGAGCCTCTTTTGACAATAAGTGGTGAATGATCTCTCCATGTCCTTATTCCAACTCAGGAGCTTTCCAGTATATTTTGTCTCCCCTGTCCATCTGAGAAGTGGAGAGAAGCTTTGGTGGGCACCTGGCATCCACAGGGTCAAACCTCCACACCTGTTTTGCATGCTCCTGGTCAAGCTCAGACCAAACTTAATTTTTCATGCTAGATTCAGGTATCCTTAAAGTGGATCTGTCCCAATAACTTTATTAGACAGATAATTTCTGTGCAAGGAGTAAAGAGTCATTGCCATGTGAAATTTTCTAGTAGCACTACAACTGAAGTACATTCCAGTATAGGTTGTGCTTCTCCAGGAATTAGGGAATTTCTCTGCTGTCTCTGCTGTCTCAGCCTTGATGCAGCTTTAACCCAGCGCACTCTTGACACAGGCCACTTCCAATTCCATAAGATCCTCTACTCTCTCCATTGAAGCAAACTCCGCACAACAACCTCTGAGGGTGAGTATAAGAATATTCAGCAGGAGGTGAGACTCAAGATGCTTATTTTATAGCTGACATAGGTGGGAAGAGTACCTTTTATCACTGCAGCAAAAAAAATCAGCAAGACAATTAAAAGAGGCCTTGTACATTCACATTCTTACATCAGAAAAACATATGGGGAAAGAATGAGGCCGTGTGAGTTTCTTGTGGTGAGGGATAAGATGTCACACATAGTAGTATGTAGAGAACATAGTAGTATGTATTTTGCACGATACCAAAATGTCTCATGCCCAGTTAACTCTGTTATATGTCTTTTTGCAATCAAAATATGATTAAGGATTACTTGGGCATGGGATGCTTATATTAATTTATAATACTTGCCATGACTTTAAGAACCCAGTATTTGATAAAAAAATTCTAGTTACAATTTCCTGGTCCCTGTCTTTCTCAGGTGTTCACATGGCAACCTATTTTGCAATCAAAGCAGTCTAATAAAAAATAGAATTAAGAATGTAATCAAGGAATCTTCATAGGCATCTGACAAATTTGCTGAAGAGGAGTTAGTTTTAAAGATGGTGACATGGCAAAGTCAGGCCATAGATAATGTATATGCATGTTTGCATGTGTTTGTTCACAGCCTATTCATTAAAAAAAAAAAAAAAAAAAAAAAAAAGTGAACAGAAATGTTAAACAAAGCACGAACTCCATAGCCCCAGTGGCTGAGGAATTAGAGACCAGCTATGCATCTCCCATTCATCTTCCCCATCCTGGAATGTGCATATTGTGCTTTAGCCCATCCCATTGCTGAGCACACAGTCAGCGTCTCAGCGTGCTTATAGGTTTCCCATTTGTTTTTCCACAGCTCGCTAATGACTTGTAACTGCCCTGTCACCACCCTGCTGCAAAGGCGATGATGAATTCAGCAGGCCCAACATGCAAATGGAAAAGCAAGGAAAATATTAACTGTTGGTACTGATATGCAGCTGGAGTTTTGCAAACCTGCTGGTGTTGCATAACGTGGTGAAAATATAGTCTCAGAAAATAAGCACCATCTTCCTGCCAGCACAGCTCTTCTGCAACATGCCTAAGAGCAAAGGATCACGGTAAAGTAATTCAATTTTATTCAGTAGCTAGTTTAGTTAACCTTTACAGGAAAGAAGGAAGTGAAAAGGAAATAAATATCACTATTTTAATTTGCCACTGCTCTTTTTAGACATGACAAAAGCAAAGGCTTTACTGATGAGAGAAGTTTGATATCACATTGGTCCACAGATGCATTTAGCAACACTGCAGTGCTGTGATGTACACCAGTAAATTTTGCCAATTTATAATGCTGAAGCAATCTCTGCTATGGTTTTCTTAATGACCTAGCTATGGGGCCAAGATAGGCCCCAGCTTTAGGAAATGGAGACATAACTGTAGCTCTGTGAATAATTCTTTCAGGATACACTCAGCAGGAAAGCACACTCTCAAGGCATGTTTTGCATATATCTGTTCCTTATAGACAGGAGCAAAGCTATGACAGAAACACAGGATTCAGTATATGGATTTTCATATACATCCATCATAGTGAAAGGAAAAGGATTTAAGATTATCAGAATGAAACAAGAATTTGATGAAGTTTCTTCTCCCGTCTCAGATGTTGTTGACACTGACAGGCTTTTGTGGGGAAACACACATCTGCACTTTCTAAAACAAGTCGTTTAAGTGAAAACATTTCCCAGTCACCACAGTGTGATTTTTATAGCCCATCAAATAAATATTCTTAGCTCGCAAAGCTCACAAAAATATTCCCCCTAACCATTCAGGTCAGTGGTCAAAAGTGGATCAGCCCCATTTTATCTTTCCTAGAAAAGAGAATGGATTTTAAAGCATGCCCAATAAAATCACAGTCCTTGTAAGCCAGCAAGTTTTTGGCTTGCATTTTAGTGAAAGAATGCAAAGAGCATGTCTCTGAGCATCCAGGAAGTTAAGGGTGCAGTATCTGAATGCATTCAATGCCTTTTAGTCAGTAAAAGTACATTTCCATGCCATCCTCTGCATTGCAGTCTAACCCTCACTACCTGCACAGATCTCCAATTCAAATAAAGACGAACACTAGCTAAATCAGCATGCTGTAAAAACATAAGAATTCATCTTTCTTTCTTTTTTCTCCTGGATATCCTTAAGCTAACTCTTTTTATTAAAAGATGTTTAGTTCTGAATGCTCTGTTGACCCAGAAATTAGAGGTATATTTGGCAAGATTAAAATTAGTGGGTCTTTCGGCTTCACTTTAGCGAGATATTAAAGCCTGTGTCAAAGTTTAAGCATAGAAATAGTGCTTTTTATTTAGTGGCACCACTCACCTATTTAGAGTTAGGTAAGTGTTTACACATCTTGCTGAATAGGTGCCTCGGGGCCCTCTAACCTTATGTCCTGAAAACTTTTGCCATCCTTAACTAAGCTTGTTACAGTGCTATGAAAGGACTCTTTTTTCTTCATCTTTTTTCCGGCATTGTGTTTTGTTCTCATGGCAGAAAGACTCTTCGGGGATTTTTGCACTAACTGAACTTTAGGTTACGTCTGTCCAGGAAAAAAAAGATGGTGCACTTTCTTTGTAAGGCCTCAGAGTTAACCAGTGGAGTTCTGCAGTAGGGTAGGATTTATACTTTATACTGTGGAACTGCATGGCATGTTACACTGGCATGTAACTGTTTCTGTTGAAAACACTCCTTTTTTGAACATGTGGACTCAGATCTCACACATACCAGGATTTGCTTTATTTTTCAGAGAAGCATGGAATTTTGAAAACAGAAATATCAGAGAGTATTACACACACAAAGAATGATGAAAAGACAAATCCACATATCTGAAGTGAAATGTGCAGCGTGAAAAAAAGCAATGGAACAACAATTATCTAACTGGTGTAACTAGGGCTCTGAAGGATTAATTTCTTTCTAATGTTGGGCAAGTGAAAGAAGAAAATTATGATCCCTTGGACGAGAGAAAAATTAAAATAATAAATGGCTAAACCTACCAAACAGCACTGTGATTGAAAATATTTTTAGAAGTCAGCTGTGCAATCCAAAAATATGTCCAATAATAATGGAAAAGGCCACAAGTAAAAAATAAACCGCATATGTAAGAATGAGAGCAGACCCTGGAATGAAGGATTACAAATCACTTGGTGTAACCTGGCATACAAACAGAAAAAGTGGCTGCTTGGATATGCAAACACGATCAGCTATATTAAAAAGCTGTTGAAGAGAATGAAGTAAAAGAAAAGCAATAATGAAGACCAAGAATCAAACTGGGAGGAGGATCTGCAACTTTACTGCAACACCGATGGAATTCACATTTAATATTAACAATCAAGAAGAGGGTTTTAAACAAGATTATAATTAAATCTCCACGTGATGTGAACTTGCTAAGCATTATGTATTATAATGACAGTGGAAAAATATTGCTGCAGAGCCAACAGGAAATGAGGAGGACTGGAAGAAAATGAGGTTTTCTGGGGAAAAAATGCAAGCTGCAATTCATGGAAAGAAACATGGAGAACGAGGTGGCTGTGAAAGAGAATTAGGTACTAGTATCAGGATTGACTAGTAGGCAGTTCTGAATTTTCATCAGTATGCCAATGAATGAGACCCATAGATGTTAAAGAAGGTATCACTCAACAATGTGGAGAAACAACCATTATTCTCCTTGGCTTCTGACATAACAGCACGAGGCGGACTGTGTCCTGGCTTTGTGTGCCTGATTTGTGGCAAGCATTTACCTGCAAACTGTTCTTAGCAGGAGCTGAGGTGAAAAAAGGCAATTGGCACCAAGTGAGCACAATCCAGTGCAAGGCTACGAGCCACCTCAGAGGAGGGTTGGACAAAGCAAGCCAAGGCTCCAAGGGCATCAGAATGGCCATGCCTCCATTTCCTCTTTGCCGGAAGCCCAGCCCAAGCAGCCAGCCTGGCTCCTTCCTTCAGAACTGAGAAGGGGTTTTGAAGTGATCAGGAACGACTGCTGTGCCCCTCAGCAGCAAGTTACTGACAGCTCCTCTGTGGGACAGCCTTCTGGTCCAGCTCCTCCCTTTAGAATTCTTCCATCATGTGCCAGAAGCACCCACCATTCAAATCTGGTATCTCACTCTTAGGGACACCAAAATTAAAAGTTTCCTTTATTTCCAAAGTGTCTTCACCAACTTTGTGTCCCTGAACACGTGGACGTGCAGCGACTCTCTGAGCTCTGGCCCCAGGCCAACCATACCCAACTCGTGTGCTGCCCAGACACCTCTAGTTATGATCTACTGTAAACTTTCATCTTTTGCAATTCAGGTTATTTCCTAGTGTTTCAACTTCTCCCCTGCTATTTAGGATGGTGAAACCTTTGCAATCATACCAAATTGTATGACTTTTTTTTCTTCCCATTTTCTATTAGGCTTCCACATGCCCCTTTCTTTCTAAATAACAGATACCCTTGACCCTGTTTTCTGGCTTAACCTTTGGACTTCTGTCCCCAGACTCATTCTGACTATTGTGTGCCACTCTTTCTGCCTACCTGATTCCTACCATTCTCCTGCATATTCTGTGCTTCTTAAGGACCCCATCCATTCAACACTTGCTCATGTGCCTCCTCAGTTTGCCTATCTATCCACCAATTTATGGATAAGCACAAATTTTAACGTGGTCCAAAATACAGACTTTTAGCTACAAAGATTTCAGTTGGAGGGCATAAACTGGAGAGAGACAAAAATAAGCACTTTCATGCTAAGCTTGTGACAGTCCTTAGCAACGCCTCCTCCCTCCTCCCTTCCCTGCAATTCCCATCACTCTGCTGGGAGTGCCACAAGGGAATCAATCTGCAACCCCATGAAAAAATAAACAGAAATAAGCATGAAAACAGATGGACATCTCTTAATCCCTTGTAGTTGAAGACAGGATTTTACTCATGTTTTTAGAAGATTCCTCCTTCTAAAGATTTCCATCAACTCAAATCTGGTTTTGTCGTAGAAGCTGTATCCATGAGAGCTACACTCTCACTTCCTTTTCCTATCCATTACCATATAAGCTATAGTTCAAAAAGTCTTTTTTTTTTTCAATTCAAAACAAATCTTCTGAATTCAACAGAGAGCCATTTACACCGGTGATTTGCTTCTTTCTAATTAAATAATCCTCAAGACATCAGACCTTAAGAAGAATGTTTTCAAAGGCAGCTGTTCTGCTAATTAGACAAAAGGCCTGAATGAAGGCAATTTACTTAGAGTCACCTCACAGAGGGACACACACACCGTGATGTGTTCCCAGGCACAGAACTAACTCTACCGTGTGTATGCAACATAAGGGTTTACTACACTTTCAGGATGTTCTTAATGATCGAATTTACCATTTCCAAAAACTGGCAGAAGGCTCCAACCCACATTTTAACAGAACCCTGTACTGCTAAGCAGCGCCTCAGTCTTTTTACATAAAAGGATATACTCAGTACATGTCTTGGGCATAAAATGGAACAAGAGTGACAGGTACAAAAAATGCACTTTGCCTTATCTTGAGTAAGATAATGGTGTGTGTTAGACTTGGTTCAATGCATATGTGACTGTTCTGCATCCTCCAACCAACCTTCTAAATATCCACCAGATGCCAAGAGCTCAGAAGACTCCCCCATTTAAACAGGGGCAAGGTCCCTCACAGGATCAATGGCAAAAGTCTAGTAGAGTAAAACAACAGGACAACAAGAGGACAGAAGCTGGCTAGCAAAGTTAGGATGCTGGCTCATGCACTGAGTTTCTGTCATGTCAAGAAACACTCCTAAACAAATAGATTCATCATCACCTACTGTCGCACATGACAATGTCGATACATCTAAAAACATAACTGAAATACAGGGAATGAAGCCTATGCAGGGAGACTTCATATCCCTACATAAGGAAATGTTACTGAAAACATCCTCTGAATTATTTTTCACAGCAAAACATAAGCAAATGTGGGAAGCAGACTGCAATTGAACTCTTGAAGTTGTGTGGTACACCAGACTATTTTGTGTACTTTGGACTTCATCCAAAGCAAACATTCAATTGCTTTTCTTTTAAACACATCTGGAGGTCAATAAATATTGTCCTTTCCCTAACATTAGTCCCACCCAAACTGGCTAATATGCATCCACAAAACAGGGAGTAAAGTAATGTCTGTGATCACATGAATTATCTGGCTTTAGTTTCAATTCCTACCACAGATTTCCTGTTTGATCCTGTATACAAGGGTTAACCTCTTTGTGCATCTCCATCTGCCAAAGAGGGTAAATAACACCTGCCTCCTTTCTGGTAGTTTATGAGGCTCTGAGGGCATGTCTTTACCACAGGTGCAGGCACACCCAAGCTATCTCCATATGAGGTGTATTAATTGTATTTCTCATTTTTCTAGGGATTCAAATTAAAATGCCCAGGATTCAATTTACCAAAGTGCTGAGTGCTCAGAACTGGAAAAGAAGTTAAAGGGAGCACTGTTTGGAACAATAAGATGGATATATATTAACTGTATAATACTAAGTATGCTGAAAAAGAAGGCCAAAGGCATCTCTAGTGGGCACTCAAAATGAACGAGCACTTCTGTAATGCAAGTCAGTGCCTCAGGTCTTCCCTTATTAAACAAAAGCAGCTTTATACTTTTGGGGATGTTGTAAAGACACCATTCATTCATTCACAGTGCAGGGCACTTAACAGATAGAATGCTAAGTATAGTTTTAAAACACAAAAAATTCTATTTGCAAAGCACAGCCTAAATGATCTGCAGTAAATAAGGCATAGGTTGGAGCATGAGGACAGAGAACATTGAGCAGTATCTTTCATTCTGTACACTTATTGAGGAATAGATCCATGGAACAACACTGTGTAATAATATCATACAAATCAGAACTTAAATAAGGTTATGTAGACAAATTGCTTTATTTCCTACCGTTTTGGTGTCTGATTTTGTAACCACATCATTCCTTCACTATAGCTTTTTTCATTAAATTTCTTTACCTCAGGATGCGTAGGTGGAAAACAGAAATTTTATTCCAAGTCTTACATCAATTAAGAGTAATGATTCTGAAATTAATGGAATTAAAGTAGTGTAAACAAAAAGTCCAACCTTTTGGTTCCTGAAAAGTGCAAGCAACATATAAGGATTTGGATTCAGTGTGCTAAAGCTAAGCAGCAAAATAAGATGTTTCCTATAGTCTGCTGACTTTTTTCAAGTAATTCTTAAAGTCTAGTGAAACTTTACAGAGTATCAATATTGAACATTCTTCATTGTAAGTAATTAAAAGGAGCAGAAATTTTCTAAGTCCTTGCTATGAAGCTTTCATTTTTACCCCCACCCTTCCCCCACATAATCATATGGTTTTAAATCTGGGGGCAATTAATACCTTTTATTTTTTTCCCCAGAAATCAGATAACACAAGGTATTTTTTGAGTATTCTGAAAAGATTAAGTGAAATCATAAGGGCTCTATGGAAGAAAGTAATCAGTATATAACAGAGGGGGAAATAAGGAAGCTGATTAGAATAAAGATACTGCTGTGATATAGCCCATTTGGGATTTAATGTATGAAAAGATAAAAAGATGAAAGGAGAGGAAGAACAAAGAGCAAGGGATAACAGTTCCTTGCAAGGGAAAGAAGGAAAAAAAAAGAAAAATGTATGACCTTATACTATCTAATTCTCCTCACAAGTATATACTAAGTGGTAGTTGTGTTGGTGACTTGGTTTTGGTCATGTCAGAACACAGTTTGAATAAAATAAGGAACCACAATGTATGTCTGTTTTAACAAGTGGCAAGCCAAGTGATTTACAAAAATGCTTCACTCTTCATACCTGCAATGGCATTTTGCAAGATTCTTGCCACATGCCACACTATGATGGTTGTTTGGTTCTTTGCCCCCCTCCATCTAAGAGGTGGCAGAATTTCATGTTCTCTTTTGTCAGCACCTTCAAGAGCATCTCAGTGTTGAACTCAGTTTTTCTTTTTACCTTGTAGATTAATAGTTCAGTCATCATGGCACTGAGGCATTGTTCCATACAGGGGAGCCCCATGAGATGAATGGGTAAGGAAAAAAAAAAAGCAAAGGTATTCAATAAAGAGGAAAAAAAACCCAAAACAAAACAACAACAACAACAACAAAAAAGACTAAGCTGATGTCATACAAGTCATACCACATACACACTTTATCTAAGCACTGTATGACCACCAGTCATTCTTGTTCCATCTACAGCTGGAGACATTTGTGAATATTCCTACACAGTTTGCCAGAGCAGGACCTCTTGGGACCCCTTCTGACATAGCTCAACTTTGCAAGGTAAATACTGTTCTCAAATCTTCAAGCAACAGGAAAACTGTTGAAAGTGACCCGATGAAAGCAAGGCTTGGGTCACTATCAAATGTGTTGCACAGGACTGTGAAGAAACACATGGATAATTTGCCCCTCTGCCCCCAGCAGGAGGTGGATTTGGCACTGCTCTAGTACTTCTAACACTCCTAGAGCTAGAGACAGGTACAGGAAAAGATAAACTGGCTGCAGTCTCAGTGGTGGACACAGCCACCCGCAAGGTGCTGGGAAGAGACTACTTGACAAACAGAAGACAGGTGAGTGGGAATCAGTTGCTCAAATTCCCATCCCAGCACAAAGACAAGTAGCATTCAAATTAGAGTGTGCTAGCTTTTAAAGATATGCCACAGATTGAACAGAAGATAACCATGGACAGATGGGCTTTGCATATGATCTCTGCTTCGTGGAGAATGATACACCTTTCCTGACATTACATCAATCAAGAGTGTGGCACACAGTGAACCTGGGATCTATAGATGCTTCCTATTTTGTGTAGGCAGCAGAAAAATTGTCTCCTGTAGCATAGTTTCTACTGTGTCCATCAGATTCTTGCTATGGGGTCTTCTTGTCCCCTACTGCAGCATTACAGATTATGCATTCTGGCTTTGCTGCCTGTTAACCAGCTACCTCTGAAGAAGCTGCAGCTGCAGTTCCTGTCTTGGGAGATTTAAATGCTGGCATTTCTTTGTAGCAACAGCACCAGTCTTGAACTTCCATGGCCAACTGTGCTTTCATGTCCCATTCCAAGCACATACTGAGCCCTTCAAATGACTTTAGGGAGGATGAACTACACCTTGACCTCACAAGACAGGAGTTTGCCCTGCTTCCAAAGTGAGAATCAACAATTCAGTACAAGACAGCGAACTTGTGCAGTGAGATCCCAGTTGGGTCGGTATCTGGAGAGCAAGATAAGGAGTGCCAGTGCTGTGCCTGTTCCTGGCAGGAGGCACGGCCAGCCAGGAGGAGAGAGGATAGAGTCACAGGCTCCACATTCTTGCGAGGGAAGGGTTGTTATACCAGCGAGCGCTCTTCGCACCATATCCTGGCATCACTTCAATGTGCACGCGGCAGCAGCAGAGTGCTCGGCTCGGCTCCGGTCTCCGCAGCATCCCCGGGGCTCGCTCCCGGCCCGAACGGGCGCTCCCAGCCCGGCGCTCTGCGTTGTTTCGGCGGCCCCTGTCTCTGCCGGGAGAGGGCGGGCACCCCATCCCTCTTCGCTGCTGGGGCGGAGGACGAGCGAGGGCAGCCCCCTGGGCAGAGCAGGGCAGGGATGGGGCAGGCAGGAGCCGCCCCCGCGCGGGGCGGGGGGAGCGCTGGGTACTGGCTCCTCTCCGCGCGTATCCACCCGAGAGGTGGCCCCGGCACCGCCTGGAGCCGCAGCCTCTTCCCTTCGCTCCCGCCCTC
>VZSR01001479.1:27294320-27328377 GCA_013398615.1 Brachypodius melanocephalos | reverse complement strand
CCGCCGTTCGCGGTTCCCCCGCGGGCAGGGGCCAGCGGCCGGGCCGGGGGCGGTCGGGGCCAGCCCCGCCGCAGCCGCTATCATGGGCGGGCGCTGCCGCGGCTCAGGTGGGGCTCGCCCGGTCGGCCCGGAGCGGGCAGTGCCGGTGGCGGGCGCCGTGCCAGCGGGAGCGCTGGCGAGAAGTTGTTAATCCGGCACCGCTCATTCATCGGAGCCGAGGAGTAGGCGATGATTAACTTAACTCGTACAGCGCTCGGCTCGCGATGGCAGCACCCGTTTGCATAGGAGATGGAGAGACAGGCGGGGGGAGATGCACCTGCATAAGCGCTCGGGGCTTGGGGTGGGTGTGTGCGCGCACACCTCTGCGCCTCCACCTGTGAGCGCGCACCCGTGTGTGCCCGCGCGGCTGAGCGCCCGTGGGAGGCGATCTGCCAGGAAACGCTCCGTGGGACGGGAGTACCTTGTTCTTTCCACAGATTGCATGATCAAAAGGGAAGAATAGCTGAATGCCAGACCTTGTATTTGAAGTGCTACACCGGCCACTTACACAGGGTTGTTTTTTTTTTTTTTTAACTAAAAAACAATTCTGAATTGTAGCTGAAACGAGTTTCACAGGTGAGACAATAATCAAAGGGTAAACGGCTTTAATCTCTAGTATAGGCAATTACACCCTTCAGTAAACTCGGGCTTAATTCAGAATCCTTTCCCTTGCTGTACTGGTGCAAGTCGTGGCCATCCGTTATTCGTCAGGTGTGAAAACAGCACGGTTATTCGCAGCTTTCTCAGGCAGCATGTCAGGATAAAATGGGCTTTACCCTTCAGCGAAACCTGGTCACCACTGTGTGAAAACACAGCAGTGGGCATATCTTGATTAAATTAAGAAAATACAAGGCAAGTGGACAGCTAGCCACTTGATTACCCGTCATTGATAATCTTAAGTAATGGCTCTACTTTTTTTTTTTTTAATTAAACAAAAGAATTGAAGGCATTTATTGCCTGTTTGAGGCCACTGGGATAACAGAATCACACAATGAGCTCTGACCATAGTGAGTACTTTTTTCACCTCAACTGTTGTGCTGTAATTACTCATTTGTCTTAATATTTTTCGAATAAAATACTAAAACAGAAGAATAATTTGTCAGGACTTTACTTGCACCTTACAAGACTTTCCAAGAATGTGAGAGAAGCTAGCTATTAAAATGGAAGGGAAAAAAAGGCTTTTAATTGCTGCCCTTTAGAAATGCAGGAGTTGAGTGGACTCAAGAATAACTGCACACCTCCAGAGGGGGACAGATTTCACCAGTAGGTGCCAGTGCAATTATAGGAAACATGTCTCTTGGGATGCCTGGGAGGGAAGTGTTCATAAAGCTTGAGAAGAATGACTCAGAACTACGTAAATCCAGGTACAGGTTCTTCAGCAAAAATACAGTTGGGTGAATGCTTAAAGTGGTAATACAGAGCTCTTCTGATTGACCCATGGCTGCTGGAGGCTTTTCAGACTGTACTGTACTCCTGGTACCTTTATTGGTTTTTTTTTTTCCCCCTTGCAAATTGCAGATGTATATTTGAGTAGAGGTGCATACCTCAAATCTCCTTAATAGCAAAGTGAGCCCAGTTGAAAACAAGCTTTTCACAGTCGTTTTAAAAGTAGTTCACAGATCTAGGATTTCAGTGACCATAGGCTGAAAACTTTCCCAGTGACTCATGAGCAATGTATCGGACTTAAAACCCATGAAAGTTCTGTTCCTGATTGCAGGAAATGCAGTTGAAACTGAAAACAACAGAAAATGCAAAGCACAGCATTACTCAAGGAGTGTGATACGTCTTCAACAGCTGTTGTTGTTGGCCCATGGACAGTACAGTGTGTGATCACTGCTCTGTAAGCTTTTGGATTGAGAAACTATTAACAGTGTAAATAGAACTTTGCCTTGCAGTGCACCTTGCTCCAGATTTCAAGGAGTACTGTAGCCCTGAGCTTTAGCGTGGTCACATTTTAGTTCATAAAAAGTTTGGTCCTCACAACATAAAATGAGAAAGCTGTATCAGCTGAAGGTGGCTCAAGGCATCTTAGCAATGGAAACAAAGCAGATAAAAAGACAAGCCAGGCTTCTACTGTAATGGTAGGGTGAGAAACAGGAGAACAGAGGCAGAAACCTTAAGGACTTGAGTCTGACTAGTGGGAATAAGAGAGCAGAGCTGTCAAATGCCATAGGCATCACGTGTGGATGCCATTCAGTCTCTTCCCCATGAACATTTACCAAAGGCAGTGATCAGCTGGCCTTCTAGCACTGTGCTGTAGGCAGTCTGCTACCCCTAACACTCATGCCCTTTTTTGCCCTAACTAGGGGCTGGTTTTGGTGGCTGAGGTCTTTTCCAGCAACTGCAAATCACTACAGGGCAGGCGGGGTCAATTCTGTAGCAGAAGAGGAGCAGAGTGAAGTGATGCCACCCACTGTCAGAGATCCTGAAGATGCTAAGCTTCTCTTAGCCAAACTGTATCATGGTGACAAAGAGGAAAAAGAAGAGATGCAAATTCAGGCTAATGTAAAGAAAGAAGTCTTTGATTGCTGTCAGTGAAGGTGGATATCGAAGGCTGCAACATCCAGTATTTGCTCTTTCCTCAGAGGACATATTCATAAACCTTATTTTATTTGATTAGAATCTGATTATTTTGTTTTGCAAGCTTTCAAGGGGTTTATGATACAAAAATGTGAAAAGGGATGCATACTGAAGAGAAAAAAACAAACACTTGGTACCCTGCATTTTACACAGATTTTTTTTCCCTTTAGATAATTTTAAATAGAAGAAAACATCTTTTAAACCAGGGATTATTTTTTTTTTAAAATAACAAGATTTGTCAGCTGAGAGAAAGAGGTCCTTCTGGAAGGAATTTACCTTGCTCTATTACAAGTGTCTGGGATAGATGATAGTACTTTCCCTCTGAAACTGGCTGCTCTGCAGCATCAGTTACAAAAAGACCCTTAGGTGACTAGTTTCTAGATGGACAAAATTAGAAAAGGATGCTGTGTTTTGTGCATTCCAATATGAAGTCAGATTAATAGTTATAGGATGCTAATGTACAACTAAGAAGTGTCAATAACTCCCTTTTGACTGAAGAGATTAATAGTTGAGAAGAATAGTCAAGTATGACCAGTGGGTTTTGGTCCCTTGATTTGGAGTGCTTGCTTGTGTTGGTGTAGAGGAACTTGCTTTTCAGAGAGCGTTCTTCCTTATGAAAAATGGGTGGTATGATGAAATCCCCAGTTTGCCTCCCCAAAACTGTAGTCCATTGATAGTGCATGTTGATTGGGAAAGTTTGGTCCCACACTGTGCAGTGTCCAGAAGTCTTCACAGCTGCATTGCCCAAAGCAAACAAATGGTTTTCCCTGCAAGGTTTTGTCACATGTAAAATTCATGTTGTGAATAGAGAAAGAGTGTGTTGAAGGTTTGCTGTTTTGAATGCTGCCTAGCATGGGTATTGGAGCAATTACAGCTTGAAACAAACACACCGGAAAAGTCATTCTTATCCAAATGGTTTGAGGAATGCCTCTCTTCTTAGAGCGCAGAAGTAGTTAACTGAAAGATCAAAGCTGGGTCAGCGGCTGGAAACATGAAAACCCAATGGTGTGAGGCACCATAAAAGGGTTAAAAACGATGATGTAAATCATGTGTGTTGGTTAAAATGCTGTGAAAGCACAGACAGAACCTGGAGGTATAATAAATAATGTTTGAATACCTGAGAGCCTTGTGGCCTCTCTGTCATTAATCAGAAACCACAGACGGAGGGATTGGCTGGCAAAACATTAATCATTAAGCAATTAATTCCAGCCATGGAAACAAAACTTTGTGATTTCCTGAGTAGGTGGGATTGAAGAAGGCATGGCATGGTTTTGCTTTTTTACCACAAAATAAAAAAGTACTGAGGAGGTCATACATTCATCATTCAGATGGAATAGAAAAATCTCCTTTATTGTCCATTTCTTCCCTTCTTTTTTGTTTATGTGAAACAGGAAGAGGGAAAATCACTATGGATTTTCCTAGGAAGCAGTAATGAGCCTCTTGAGTTTAAATATTTCTAGAGGTGTGACTCTAACAAAAAGGGGCTTTATTTCTTGTGTTTTATATGTTCCTCCAGTCCTCTTTAAAAAGATGCTAAAAATACCTTTCTTTTTTTTCTTCTCAGCAGCATCACCAGACCCAAGAGTTTTCTTGTGAAACTCAGGGCATCTGTATTTTTTTTTCCTCACAATTTCAAATAATTTACTGATTACCTTAGGATCTTAGCTTTCTTTTCTTTTCATATTTATGGCTATGGAGAAACCTATGCAAATGTTAACAGCTGAAGAATTCAAACAAAAGGAAGGCGGCAAAAATGTGCACATACTGATCTTGATTTTCTGCATGTCATTTAATTTTTAAGATACTTTAATTGGTTCAAGGGACCTAGATTTTTTTATTTTTATATATTTGAGGTGGGAAATGCTGCTAGAACTGCCACTTGTGTTTTTAAATATGAAATGTACACATAAAGAAGAGTCCTGATAGTGTTTTTCTTACCATTACTGAGTGGAAACCTATTGCCTTGAGGGCTTTGAGCACAACTTTACAACCGACTTGAAGACACCATCTTTCTGTAAAGCACTGTAGGATGGATACTGAGGTGTGATATAATTAGAAGCTGCTCAAATAGTGACTGAGCTTTAAGCAATTTGCCAGGTGCCATGTGAGAAGTTTGTGACACCTGTGGTTCTTTGGCTGCTACCTCTCGCCTGGGCATCTGCCTTGCCAAGCTGGCAGCATAAATACAGTGGGAACTGTAACCTCAGATCAGCCTGGTCAGTGATTGCAGTAGGCAACAGATCTAGTTGCTGGCTTCTAAAGGATTATTCACAAGCTTGAGACACCATTTATTTTCAATACAGTAATTTGCCCACCATACTCAAATGCCACCTTCTCCTTCCAGGAAATGCGTGGAGATAACCGGCCACAAGACAAGCAAGGAAAACTTGCAGTACAATAGATGTCACAATTCTTGCAGTGTTATCCTTTCAACTATAAAGACATGTCATCAAAGGCAAGGGTTTTACTGGAGTGGGTGTGCTGCCTGTACTTGGTATGGCAATAAGATACCTCAGCCACAGTGGTTTCCTTTTGTCTGGCAGGTCTTAAGAGTTCATGCAGACAATCCATAATGTTTGTCTCCTCCTCTGCTCAAGAGGCAGCGTATGGCAAAGTGTGGTGCAATAAGAATATGTTAATTAGTTAAAAGATTTCTGTCCTATTTAGAGACACAGTTCATGCCATGATTGTAACAAAAAAGCTAAAAGCTAAAATAAGTACCTTGTAAGTATCTTAAAATAGTACTTTGATTCTAAAATGAGTAAGTTTTCAGAACATGTTTAGCTGAGCAGAAGACAATATATACTAAGAAACAAAATGTTTTGTCCTTGTCCATTAGGTCAATCTCGTTACAGAGAGCCAACTACATCAGTCCCTAGCTAAGGAAAACACTTCATGAAAATAGAATCTTGTTGGCACAGGTGGCCTGGATTCCTGCATTGCTGCTGAGATGCTAACTGTGATTACTCTCCATTTCCTCCTTCCCGTGATTTAGTCTCGTTTGAGGAGACAGGATGTCGGCTTGAAGAGCCACCTGGATCAGCTAGACCAGCGAATAAGTGAGCTGAAATTGGACGTCAGCAAGACCTCCAGTGAATACTTGGATAGTGACAGCCGGCCCAGCTCAGGTAATGTGCACCTGGCTATTTATTCCCGGGAGTATGGTGCTAGGAGAGCTGAAGAGTGTCAACTGCTAAGCAAAACTCTTTGTATTTTTTGGTCAGAAACAGTGCCCCATGGCTGAGGTGATAATAGTCATCTGGCACACAGAGCTGCTAGGCTCACAGAGCTGCTAGCAATTTCCCTGCAAAGTTGATTTAGCTGGAAAATGCTCACTCACTCAAGCAGTATTCTTTCTGGATTTTTTTTAATGGACCTTGTAGCCACACGTGGAAGGAGAAGGAGACAGATTTACTTGTTAATTACCTTGTGCAGTCTAGAATGACCATTGGTAAAATGGCTAGAGTACTTAAGAGAAGTGGATACCAACATCAATATTAACACTCTGCTTGAATCCAGGAAGGGTTCTGAACCTCACTAGGGCTTTGAAAATCACTATTACAGTGCTCCTGTCAGATGAATTTATGTAGAAGCAAAACAGCACTGTTAAAAGACACTGAGAAAAACTACCCCAGCTGAGTAAAGCTGTCATGGACAGAAAGATACTGGGTATCAGGTTTCTGGTCTGATTCACAGAGAGAGCTGTACTGTGGACTTTTATAGCTAGGATGTCTGTTAAAACCGGTTTCTGTTATCTGGTCAGAGACAATGAAAGTAATTCTTTTAAACAGAATTATTGCAAAGCCTCAAGTCTTCAGTGAGACAAGGAGGTGTTTTTTTTTGTTTTTTGAATACAGCATACGGATTTGCAGCCTTAGAGTGCATATAAAAAGTGCAAGTTTCTGTTGTGTTTTTAAGTTCAGGAGTTGTGTGCTTAGGCACATGCACATAGTTCAAAAGAAAATATTCCTTCTCTGTTATAGAGAGGAATAATAAATTTTCCTATCTTGAAGTTATACAAAGCCTTTTTTAATGCTTCCACAATTATTGGAAATTATCTCAATACCTGGAGAGAGAAGATCGTCTCCATCCCTTAGACATTCCAGCTATCATAGATTTGGCAGCTCTGATCACAGGCTAGTTTTGCTCTGTCCAATCCACTCATCCAATCCGTGCTTTTATGCACCTAGTACAACAGTGTCAGAAGTCCCTGTCTTACACCAGTTGCATCATAATCCCCAAAGACATTCTCCAGTGAAGAACTGGGTGTGATGGTGCAGCACTTCATCCCATCCCACCCTCAGAACTAAGCAGACATGTGCGTGCCAAGCTGGCTCAGGGCCTAAGTAAATACACAGAAGCCCAATAAAGGTTGGTTGAATTAGAGTATACTTCTGCTGATTGTTACCTTAATAAATGATAGTAAATTTAGGCTTGTGGCGCATAGAAAATGGAGATTTATTTTATTCTCTGCACTTTTCTTCTACAGGGCATGTGTAGGTGTTGTAAATATGAAATATCCTATTTATTTTAACTCTGCAGGATTCTATGACCTGAGTGACGGTGGTTCTTGCTCACTCTCCAATTCCTGCACCTCTGTGTACAGTGAGTCCATCTCCTCCTCCCACACCAGTCTCTTACCCAGCTCTCAGCACCCTAAAGCGAGGCTCAGTGTGTTTGATTACCGACCCAAGTCTGCAGATGAAACTACCGTGCACACCACCAGCTTCCAGCAGCAGGGAACCTATGTCAGCGATGGATGTCGGATTGCAGCTAGCAGAGATGCTTCTGGCACTCCTGCCAGGTCCAGACCAAGGCCAGTTTCCACAGGTAATTGATAGCAGAACGGGATGCTTCATTCAAGAGAAGGGCAGATTCCTGGTTGTTATTCTTAGGACCTTGTTTAGCCATGTGTAATCAATATATAGTTCTCATTTTCAATGCACAAAGTGCATTTCAAAACCACAGAGCCAAACCATTTACTGTCCAACTTCCCCTTGTCTCCATACTCCAAATACTTTTAAACAGTAACAAATATTAGAATGAATCAATAAAAAATACGTGTATGAAACAATAACAAATATGAGGACCTATGCATTTAGAAATGGAAAAATAGTCTAGTGTATGAGATAAAATTTTAAAGAATATTGAGATACTTTTTTTAAATGACCTGCATGTGAAATCAGAAAAGTTTCATTATTTGAAATACCTTGTGTGAAATTGCAGGGATGTATGAAAGAATTCAAGTAAACTCAAAATTCCCTATTTACACAAATAAATGTTGACTCACACAATGACTCTTTTTCATAATTTATTATGTACAGTTAATGACAACAAATGCCAAAAGTTAATTGCCTATCTAGAAAGCAGTCATGAGCCTAAAACTGGATCAGCCATGAATTTGCATCATACCTTCAACAAAATGGATGAGTCTATTAATATTCCAAATCTCTTTACCATCTGTAAAGTGACATCATATCACTTCTTACTTATCACAGGTTCTTCCATAGCCTCAAAGCAGTCTGGTGTTGTACAATTCTTAGAGTGGTCCAGAGATATGTAGCATTTCCATTATAGAAACAGGGAAGCTATGGGGAACATCATTTCAAGTACTGTGCTGCTCTGAAATCATTCCCACAGCTGCTTGCCCTGAGCTAACTCACCTCTGGCTTGCCTGGAGCAGAAACAAAGACCACCTATTCTCTACTTAGGCGTGTAGAGATACCTGAAGGAATGGCAGTAATTATAGCATAAAAGGAAAGTCTTCTCAAGGCTTAAAAAAGCTGGGGATGAAGCTGAGCTTGATCACCTATGGCTTCCATGTTCAGATTGCAGACATTTTCCACTCTCAGAGACTTTCCTGTCTTGAAACATGTTGCTGAGACTCCAGGGGCTTTATATTCTTTTGATATTATTTATATTCTTGTGTTAGACAGACTAACACAAAAAGGGATAGCTAATACTGAGCAGGGGTGTGGGAGAGAGACTGCACACCTCCTCCAGCCCTTCTTCCTGGCTACAGCTTTTTACTTCCTTCACAATGAGAAACAAAAGTAGTGGGGTAGTCCCAGGTGTAGTCTTGAAGAAACATTTCTTACAAAGACCACATTGCAGGAAGTGAAGCAAAAGATTTTACTTCAGAAAATCATCATTTGGAAAGGGGAAGAAATTTCTTTTATCCTCTCCTTAGAGGAAGTTGCAAGTACAGACCAATTGTCTTTTCACTCCATGGCGAGCAAAAAGCTTGCTGAGACATGGCAAGCACAGCATGCTTTTGACTCTGTCCTGGTTTGTTTGCAAAAGAGCGCAGCATTGCACGCTGCCAACAATTTCCTAGAGAATTTTCATTTTGAAATTAGGTTGTTAGATTATCATTGTAACCTTTGCTGTGGTAGGTCTCTGCATAGGTAGGACACTGCAGACCACCCCAAAATTTTGAGGTCTTTTAAAAGCTTCCTATGTCACAGGGCATAGTCCTCATGTGACTATTCACATAGTTTGTGAATGGTGTGGTTGAATGTGGTGGTTGGGTTTCATGACAGCATGAAGCACCCAGGAAATTGGTTAGCTGAAGATTTGTTGGCACTGAAGTCTGTATTATGGTACAGAGAAATCCAAAGTAACTGGTTCTGGTATTCTGGTATTCCCACAACACTTGGTAACACAGCACCACAGTGCTCTATAGAATGATATGTCTGCATGGAACAACCTTTCTTCACTCAAGAAAACAGCCTTTCCTCTCTGTGCACAGATGCTTTTGCGAGGAGGGTGCTGCAGTCAAGAGTAAATTACAGCACCCTTGAGTAGTCCAAAATAGAAGAGATAGGAATTGGTGTCTATAAATGTCATCTTCAGGGACTACGCTTCCCACTTGCCTGAGTAGTTAGCCTTAGTTTATTTTTTTCCTCTGTGAAAATAAAGGTTCTTCAATTCATTCTTCTATGACTTCTTTAAGAACTAAAAATAATCCCTTGTTTTTTGTCTAGTTGAGTTCCTGCTGGTCTGTGACATTTAGAACTTTTTTGTATATGCACATATTTACTTTCATCCAAGTAGCACAGTTTAAATTTCCTGCAAAGGTAGGAGTTTTATTACTGGCATTAAAAGGCATTTTAAATTCTGTTACGCTTAGGTGATAAAAGCTTTAAAGTAATTCCTTGACCTTGGAAGACTGAAATTACTTTGTTTATCCATGCTACTGATTTTAGTAAAAGCTATCACATCTCTCTGAGATAGCAGTTCCAGCATGAACCAGGGTGAATGTAATTGTCTGTGATTTAATTAGATTGTTTATTTTCATCCACCATATAGGTGACTTGGAAAGACTCATTCCAGCAGATGCAAGATTTCAGAAAGAAACGGATCCCAAATCCATGTCACCTCTGTGCCATAATGGAGACGTGCACTTGCTCAGCATGGACCCCAAATTCCAGAATGACTTGGTCTCCAAGAATGGCATTGATGTGTATCCTTACCCAAGCCCCCTCCATGCAGTGGCTTTACAAAGTCCCCTTTTCTCCTTGGTGGGAGCATCCCCAGAATCAGACTTCCAAGCTCCTCCCAGCAAACCCATGCCTAGTATGACAGGTCCCAGCTTGATTAAGACTAGGCCAACCACTGAGGTCAAGCCAGGGGGTTACATCAATAAATTACTGCAGCTGACAAGATGCAAAGGGGGCAGTCGGGCTGAGGCCAGTGAGTGGGTTTCACCAAAGAGCCAGCCAGCTGCAGTGCACCAGAGACTCATTATAACCCCCAGCACCGGTGGAGTGAAAATTAACAGCAGCAGTAGCCAGCTGGAAAAACAGACGAGTTCTCTGGAGAGTAACAGAGCTGAAGGGAAGCTGTCAAGAGAGGTGCCAGAGGGGGAATGTGCCAAGCAGCAGGAGACCATGAGCTGTGTGAATGAAGAGCAGTCATCCACCCGGCCTGACTCAGAGCCATCAGCTGTGAATAGTTGTTATCCTGCCAAGTCAGCAGCGAGGGGCTCTCCTGTGGCAGAAACAACAGAGAGCAGTGTGGAGCACAGCTTGTCCTACTCACAGCTGTGTCAGGAGGACTCTAGCCCAGACACCTGGAATGCTAAAGCTGTCCCACCCAAAAAACTGCCCACCAAAAGGTGTGGCAATGCCAAATTGGCTTACGCTGGGGGTCATGAACGAGTGGCACGAGCTGAGTTTGTTCATGCTCAGTTTGTCCCCGCAGAATCCCATCAAGTCCGGGTAAAGTTTGCCAGCTCCAAAACAAAGGCAGTGAAGATAAAGAGGAGGAACAGCGAAAAAGTCGTTCGGCCTGGGAAGCAAACCTTCTGCATGGAGAAGGTGAGAGGGCCTCATGGGGCCACCAAACTGCCGGGCGAGTGGAATCAGCTCCAAAGACCACAAGGAATAAAGAGCATGGTGCGGAGACCTTCGTATTCCGGTGACATGGCTGGCAGATCGTGCTCAGAGTCGAGTCTGTTCCCAGTGCAGGTCAGGCTCCCCACTGTGCCATCCAGGCCAGAGCTCTACGGGGACTCTGCCAATGCCCTGTATTCCCTTGAAGCAGCCTGTGTGGACACAGCCAACAGGAAGAAGCAGCGCAAGTGGCAGTCCACAGTGGAGATCTCTGCCAGGGCCCACCCGGCCAGCCTGTCCCACAGCTTTGGCCTGGGAGCAGCGCCAAGGCAGCCGGCAAGGAGAGCCGGCGTCCTGCGCACGGTCAGCATGAGGGCTTGCTCCAAGGGTCAGCAGCACGGGGAGTACGCCAGAAGCGAGTCAGACCACTCCGAGTACTCTGCAGAGTGCGCTTCCCTCTTCCACTCCACCATCGCAGAGACCAGCGAGGGGGAGGTCAGCGATTTCACAGCCAACCGGTTTGGGGACAGCGAGTCCAGTGACAGCGACTCCGATGGCAGCAGTAACAGCAGCAGCCTGGCTCTTGACTATGAGGAGGGGGATGAAAGTGACCTGATTTGGCCTGAAGGTGCAGTCAGACAATCCGTGACTGTCCAGGCTTCTTCCAAGCCTCTTCCTCCAGTGCCCAAAATCTGTCGCATCAAAGCTTCAAAGGCACTAAAGAAGAAGATAAGGAGGTTCCAACCTGCCTCTCTGAAGGTCATGACCATGGTTTAAGGGAGAGCAAGCACCTGTTTCTTACGGTGAGACATCCTGCTGGCTCTCATGTGCAAAATAAGAGGGCTCTTATTGCAAGGAAAAGAACTTTCTTAAAGGAGCTGTGAATAATCCCTTGAGTCTACACAAGGGATCTCATTTGTTAATGCCTGGACATAAATGTCTCTTGTATGTAATTTCCTCTTTTGCCATTTATTCTGTAAATATGAATCTCTATATATATTATGTGATGACTTTTTTAATTATGCAGAAGGGTCACCATGGTGAAAATGAAAACAACTCTGCTGTGAGATTATACAGGCAGGCCCTTGCTGGTTTTTTAACCATATACATCCACAGAATCAGTCCAGACACAAGGACTTGCTAAGAAAAAAGTGTACTTCCCTCTTGTCAGGAATTCTTTGCAGTCTGAAGTCTGTACTAACCATCTAACTGTAACTGTGGTCATATGGAAAAGTTCTGTTTTCTACATAGTTTTACTTTATTTCAGATCAGCCATCCCATACCTTCTCCCAAACATCAGGAGGATGAGTCTGTTCTTCCATAAAAACATAGTATGCTCAATCAAGAAGGCAAGTGTATTTGTGAATGAGAGCAAGACTTCAGTTTGCTTCTTTTTTTTCAAAATAGCATAGGGTTGTTTTTTCAACCCGCCTCTTTGTGATGTTCCATGTTATTGTTCATTTGTTGAATGGATGAAAGAACATGGGGGCAACATGCCACACTGTGTGGGTGGCTGGGACTGAGATTATAGCTTTGCCCCTGAAATTCAAACTCAATAAATACTATTTAATGTACTTCTGAAAATTGTGCTTGTCTGACTTTGATGTCTAAAGAAAATTATTCTGGTGTCTAATATGAAACAGTTCTCTGTTTTTATGATCACTGTGCAGAGGGGTTCTTTTATATTTTCAGAGGATCACTGTAGCTCAGTCAGAACCAGGCTCCACTCACCCTCTGCCTCAGGAAAGCTTTTTCAGCACCTGCTTCTAAATGAAAGAATCTGAAAATTTGAAAGAATTTGAAAATTTTTATTGAGGACAGGGTCGTGTTTACTACACTCACTTAAACTGATGCAATTTTGTCACAAGAAACTCTGAATTTAAAACATATATTTATGTATACATAAATAATGTGTTTTGAATGCATTTGAGGGCACTGGTGTGAAGCTTTTTATCAGTGTCTAAATTGAAGAAGTCAATTTTTTTTGTATTCAGACAAGCAGTCATAATTCTTTCTTCTGAACACAGCAATCTGGAAGCTGAGCTGAAGTTCGCCCTGAATTTACAAAAGAGCAGGTATTATCCTACCCTATTTCAGTGCTCAGTCTTGAGTACATTCCTGGCCTAGGAGATACAGGCATTACCTCGTTCAGCTGCCTGTACTGAGTCTGAAAGAAAAGGTAAGTGCTTTGCAGAAACTGGGTAAAAGAGTGATTGTTTACTCCAAGGATTCAGTAGCAAACAGAAATATTGAAAGACAACTTTAACTCAATGCCTTCTATTCTTTAGAAGCTATATTATGTTTTGAAACCACTCTATTTGCGAATAATTTTTGGAAAATGAGAAGTAAAAGATATTTGAAATAATTTAATTCAAGTATTCTAACTAGCATGTGACATCATCCTTACTGTAACTAGGAAAACATATTTTAGTCAGCGGAATATGTTTGAACGTTTTTTCATTGTTCCAAGAGTATTGGATATAATCACTCTGGTAGGATTAATGGGAGAATTTCACAGGTCTGGCAGTGGTTTCTTGTTCAGCATGTCTAGCAACAGAACAAACAAAATAGTGATTTATGCTTTGTTGACTTTCTACACCATGAAAGGATTCTTTTTTCCATTTACACAAAAGGTTTCATCTGGGGGAGCGTGTCAAAAGTTACATATGATCCTTTAATCCAGGGATTTTCTGTGTTGGGGTGGGGTTTATTGGTTAGATAGGAATTTTGAGGGTGTTTTTTTCATGAAGGAGGAAATTGTTTGTAAGTAGAAAAGTGCTCTGGGTATGAGTGTTCTGAAAGCTGGTAAAAACTACCACCCAGTAGCTCCCTGCCTTTTTATGAGAGTAAGCTCAAACAATAAGTTTGTGATCCCACAACTCAGTAAATCCTGCTTTAGGGCTGTTAATACTCCGTCAGAAATGTTGCCAGACACATGATGAAAGTGCTGATCCAGAATGAACTCAGGCTGCCAATTCAAATAAAGAAAAATGATGACTTAATTTTGTACTGACAGGTTTTATGCTAGGCAAGGTATCACTGCCTCTACGACTCACACTTGCTGCCAGGTGAGATACTGTTGCTCCTCCCAGAGCCAGCATAAACCCAACATAAAAGCATAAAGCTAGCCCAAACATCATCCTGTGCTTTGGCTAGTTTGACAGAAACACGATTATTTATGTGCCCACACTTGATCCAGGGGAAGCCTGTGATGCTGGAGAAGCCCAACAGTGTGGAGAACCTGCTGTTAGGTGTTGAGGCATTGCTATGTGCAGTGATGCTACTGAGCTGTGACTTTTTGGCAAGGGCAGAACAGGGGGTGCTTCCCCTCTGTACTCGAGCACATTGGATGTTCTCCCTAGCATTGCCCTTTGGAAAACTTTAGTCTGCTGGAGCAGAATCTGCACTGGGGCCAGAGCTCTGGAGGGAGGAACTAGGACAGGGTAAAAGGGTAGGAGACTTGGGTAGCCAATAGTTCAGGTATACTGACACAAAAATATGACAGTTCAGTGTACTGTAGTGTGTTTTGTTTGCAAGTACACAGAGAATTTTGATAACCACTGGGTACAAGTGTGATGCCTCTGTCCATCAGAGACTGGGCTAGCTCTGCTGGCAGGACACCAGAATACCTGACACCTAAGCAAACAGCAGAAACATACTTAAAATCAACAAATGTCAAGAAATACTCTGATGCACTATTCTTTTATGTCTATGTGCTAAACATGCAACTATCATAAATACATCTTTTAGCCTCATCATGAAAATAAGGGATGCCTGACCACGGGATCATGGCCATACAAAATAGAAGTATTCATTTTGTTTTGAGAAGAAATCTACAAAACCTTTTTACCTCACAGCCTCTTGTACTATAAAGGCCCAAGAGAATGCAAAAATTGTCAGTTGGTGGTACAATTAGAAGTCTAGCACCAACCCTGATAAACTTCGGGAGTGAGAAGTTTAGCACTTTTACTGTGACTTGATTAGCAAGTGTATAGATCTCATGGCTGCTTCAGAGCAGCTTTATGCAGAGTTTCTGTTGCAGAAGCTAACATCTGTCATCATCACTCCAAGCTCTAGTGAAGGAAAATCATCTACTGCTGAAATCTGTGTGCCAGCTCAGCAGTTTCCTTCTGTCCTAGGCAGACATTTACACTTCAGGAGGAGCAAATTGCTCCTAAACCACAAAGGAAAGAAAAGAAAGTAAAAAAGAGAAAAGAAAGGGAATTAAGAAAGCTTTAGGAGCAATTTGCAGAATAGATCATAATTATTATTTAAAAAGCGCTTTTAATCCTTTTACTGCACAAACAATTTTGGAACTGGATAATTACCAGCTTTCTTGGCCTTGACACAGTCCTAGGTTTTCAAGTCCTCATGCATTACCCAAACCATGGGATAGAGTCAGAGAACTGATATTTTGTCGGAGGCACCATCCTTCAGACCTTCATTTGCAGTGACTTTTGGTCAGGCAGGGCACTGGACAAAAGAAAGGCAGCGGTAAGTCTCAAAATCAGCTGTGGACAGTTGTCATGCTGATGAACTTCAGCCCAGTGGACATTTCAAGGCTATGCTGGCATGTTTTGTGTTTTCTTCCCCATCCTAGTGTGAAGCTCTGAAGATGAGAGCTAAAGGAGAGATGTGCTCCAGGAGCTGCTGAAAGGTGGGTGGTAGCAGCAGCTCTTGGGGGAGTGAGTTGTTGCCAACAGGATGAAGCAGGCTGAGCATGGCACCAAGGTGGTGATTCCAGCCCTACCAGACTTTGCTAGGTTCTTTAAGGTCCTCTTGGGGCTATAACCCAGCCCCACCACTGCTCATGTGCTGTGATTTGGACGCTGCACATGAAATATGGGCCACCAGCACCCAAAACCCACCATGGACCCATCACTCATGAGCTACAAGATGAGAGAGTGTCCCAATACAGAGTCCTTCCAGATTGCCAAGTACAAAATCCCCAGTTAGGCAAAGGTTTTTTGAAGGAAGTGTGCAGCAAAATAAGGCATCTATGACTGCTGTCAGATAGGGAACAAGTCAACAGCATGCCAGGGAAGGGCTATCTTACCAGCTTCTATTCTAAAGCAATAGCAGTGGGTTTCATTTTCCAGCCCCTTTTGAGCCCTTCTCAGTTCCACTGAGGCTGAAGGATTCACTCCAGCTGTGCTCAGTGGAAGAGAGCACCTCAGCTTTTAAGTACAGCCCGCATCTGCCCTCCACACCACAGCAAAGCCTTTGGCCCCTGCAGAGAGCTGTAGTTCCTATTGCTCCCTGACCACAAACCCAGTCCTCCTCACTGAACATGCTCCCAAGGAAGCTCCCCTGACATGAACAGCTGGAATGACCATGTGAAGGGGGAAGAACATCATTATTCTGGAAAACAAGGAGTCCTGTGTCTGAAACTTGGCTGTGAGGAATGCAAACATCCAATTACATGAATCCAAAATCCAGGCGGTTTTCCTATATCTTACATGGATGTTAAGGAGACCTGGAGTTCCACTTTTAGCTGCTACTCTGTACAAACAACTGTGATACATCAGCTGCAGATGAAGAGCGATCAACAGGAAAATGCTCAGCTAAGGCTTGATTTTTGGTATTTATACTTACGTTTGAAGCCATCACAGTATGCCTGCTTATATCGCAATGCAGAACAGTAGTAGAATAACAGTTGAAATGAGCAGAAGTCCAGCCTCCATCAATTCTATTAATTCCATGTGTTATCATGATAATAAAGCCTGGAGACTATCATTAGCTATTACAGGGGGGGGTTTTTTACCCCAAGAATTTTAATGTTTTTCCTGTCTCAGAGTCTGTAACTAGGGTTGGAGGGCATCAAATTCACCCATGACACAATTCCTGGGAAGTCACTAGAGCTACTCTACAGATTCATTTATCCTCCTCATACTGTTCTCAATATGTCAGCAAGTGGGATGATTGGCATGACAGATAGAAAATAAGTAAGATTTCAGACCTCACTTTCATTCTTGAAGGTGCTGCAGTCCAACACAGTGGAAAAAAACTGTGTTTATGGCTGTCTTGGGTGGGGGGAATGCTACATGTCACCTCTACGTTAGTGATGAATCAGCGAAATGATTAGAGCTTTGCACAGTGATGGAATTTCATGTTTATTCTGGTTTTCAAAACACAAGCTGAAAGAGTATCAGCAGTCTGCTGATCCTGTAAAGCTACAAATTAAGAGGAGAAAGGCCACAGATCAAACTGACCAGGCAGGGTTAATCAGGCAATGTTGAACCCAAACTGTAGTCTTAGAAGCCCCAAATGACGAACCTTAGTTCCAGTAGACTTGGGCAACTGGATGTGCTCAAAGGCTCTGTCAAATCTCTCTGGATGCCTGCTCTTCAGCCCAAGATGGGTAAGTCAGGCTAGCAAGTTGTTCTGAGGAAATACGCATTACTGCAAACCTTCACTCCTACATTCACATGCCATATTTTCTCTCCACTCCTAGTGTCCCAAAAGTGATTTTAAAAAGCAAAAGGTCCTAACTCATGCAATGTACTATTATGTTTAAGGCCCCACAAAATTCTTCTACAGTTTGCAAGATGGAATGATGTGGATACACTGACTGTCTGGACAAGAAGAGCTGTGCTTCAGCAGGAATCCCAAAATTAAACTTGCACCCTGTAAGACAAGTTGTAGCATCAACGATGAAGCTTTCCTTCAAGACTGTCCTGACCACAGTAATGCCAAAATATAAACAAAATCTTACATTTTCAAAGATTATTAGCTCATTCACTAATGAAAGCTAAAAAGTTCAATTATGGAAAGAGTTTAACCATTGTCTGGGCGTACAGAATTTGGCAGAAAATGCCAGTAGTATGTGGTTTTATGCATTTTCCCCTGTTTTCTACTTAACTTTCCCATATATAATACAATGAAGAGAAACAGAAGTTCATTTTCATGCTCTTTATTAGAAGGATCATCTGACTTGACATCCAGAAGAGCAAGAGCAGAGACAAGTTGCAGTCAGGATGAAGATTGGTTGTATCCTAAAAGTGCAATGCAGAAAGCCTATTTTTAACCTATTTGATGGCAAGAAAGTGGAAGAAGTTAATGTCTAGGGCATACACAAAATTTCCTAAACTGAGATCATTCGAGTAAAACAAATTTGTTATCTCAGATGCAATTTATGGCTACATGAAGGGCTACATGAAGATAAATTATTCCCAAAGGGAAGATTTTCCTGGTTCTATAGTGAGTGTGCTCACTGAGTTGCTCAACGTCCTTCTGTGCATAACCAAATCAGTATCTGTTGTCTCCCCAGTATTTCTATTCCACTGTGCATTAGTGGAAGAACACGGTGCTTATCAATCACACTGTGACCTCTGACTGCTGAGAATTTCACCTTGGCATGGAACTCTCTATTCTTCATAAGGACTGAGGTTTATGAAGTTATTGCTTGAAATGGAAATTTGCTGTACATCTTCCTAGCATTAGATATATGTATAGGTATTTGGGAAGAGGCAGTTCATGGAAAGGGTGGATGTGATTTTGTCCACAACTGGAATCAAAGCAGAAAGTGGTTTTGGACTACTTTGTATCTTGTCACTGACTCTGACTGTATTTTCTAGAGAAAAAAAGGTCACAAAACTGAAGAAGTACAAAGAATGCAATGTTGGTGATTAAAATTAATACTGTGACCATTCCCCTTTTTTGTTTTAATCACATCTGCTGAAGCTAATGAGTTTGGGGATGGTTCTATTAAATACGACTTTTGAGTGGGCTGAATTTCTTGAAAATAATTTGGTGATTTTCTGTTACACCAAGATGTTTAGGAAAGCTTCCTCTATGCTTACCTTGTTTATACCTGAAATCTGAATCACTTGAAATGCACATTTAACTCTCTGTTAGAAATTTCTGACCCTTTTACTCCCACTAACAAAAAAGTGGGCTTATGTTGCTGCACATGTACAGATTACCTCTAATAAAATGAGTATGATTGTATAATGGCTTTTCCAGCTCTTCACACTGCATTTAGATTCTATGATTTTGGTTATGTTATATCCTGGATCTCCTCTGTTGTCACTGGGGCACTGAAATTGATGTAATACTGGTATGCCTACAGCCACAGCTTTATAACCAGTATTTATAGTGCACAGCCTGCTTCTAGAAGGTCAGAGAAAGGTAATTATGAATAGCAAGCCCCTAATGCCAGCAGGCCTAAATGCACTGTACCACAGTGTGAACTTATGTTACAAATTTTTAGAAGCTCACAAATCAAAAAAGGCTGAAAACCCACGTGTTGTCTCCTAGGTGCCCAAGATGAAGAGGGCTTCAGAACAAATCTACAAAACCAGAAGTAGGAAGAATTCCAGGAGAGCTGAGATGAGAGGAAAACAATTTCAAAGTCTGATGATAAGTTACTACAAATTAAGGGGAGAAGCTCTCTACAGATGGTTTTAAGTAAGTACAGAGGACTGACACAGGCTGCAAGAGAGGCAGGGACAGCGATAAAAAGGGACACTTTAAAGCTCTGTTACTGTGGGAGGGTTAATAATTTCCCAGCACTGTGGTTAGTATATAATCACAGCAGCCTCCCACATTAAGTAACAACTCGTGGTTGTCAGGAAGGCGTGTGCACCACAGAAACACTCCAGGGTTAGGAACCAAGTATCCCAAATGTGTTTGCCTCATCTGCGGCCTAAGGCACTCTCCCAAGCCCAGCCTTTGGTGTCATCTGCCTGGGGGTCACCTTCCCTCGAGGCTGCTCCTGCTCTCCAAACCCTCCACCCAGCCTTCCCTGGCTGCCATGTGTCCTGCGCCTGCAGCCAAGAACTTTCCTTCGGAGGAATTCCTTTTTTCTTTTTCTTTTTTTGTTTCTTTTCAGAAGAATCATCAGGTTATAAAATTTAACCTCAGAGCATGCAGAAATCTTTAATGAGAAAATATCTGGCCATCTCACCACAACCAGCCTGCAGAAATGTTCTATTATAGCTTGTGTTCATCGCTATGGTTGTCTCTGGGGTATGTAATTTGGGGATGCTGGATGTTAACTCCATAGAAAGCAAGATACTGCAGAGAAGGATACAGCTGGGACTAGAAATCAAAACCTGAAAGGCAACAAACAGGGCCTCCACTGTCCCTTTTTTTTGGGTGCAACCAAATACTTCAGGCGACACAGACACCACACATCTTGGGTGGCACATGTGGGACCATATGGTGCAAGGGAGACCGCATTTAACACACCATCCCTCAGTGTCCTCACTCACTACATCAGTTCAGCTCCTTGACATAGGTATATGTGATCTTCACCTTCACTAACTGGAGGAATATCAAGCCCTTTTTGGTTGGTATGAGCTGAAAGCTCCACAGGTATCCACAAGAAAGAATAGAAACAAAATACATCTATTTTATACAAACTGTTCTCTATACCGTTACCTGTAATTATATACTGCAACTCAAGAACTAATTTCACCCACTTTCCCCTTTGCACAATGCTTTCCCTGACTTTTCTTTGATGGTCACCACAGGCTCAGAGGTAAGAGCATGCCCTGTGGATCCAGCCTCTATGCCTTTCGGTGTCTGTCCATCCCAACATGTGCTAAGAAGCAGAGACATGACCTGCAGTTTCCTTTGTGACAACAGATTTTGCCTCCTGAGCAGCCTCTCTCTAAATTTGAAGTGGACACTGCCTGATTATCTGATGCAGAATGCTATTTTTTGCATATTCCAAGACCAATTTGAGCCTAAATTGCGCTGAATAAAATCACTTTTTATAATAAAATTCAATATGATAACGCGGTTTGCAACAAAGGGCCACTGTTTGTATTTCCCTATGGATTCAGATCACATCAGCTTTTCAGGTATAAGAAGGCCAAGTCTGTATGCAGACTATAAAAGCTATACTATATATATATATATATATATATATATATAAAGTATTTACTGTGTACAGCATAAGTATACAGAGTTATAGAAGACTAAAAGGAAGGCAGCTAGGACAATTACTCTCTTTACTGGATATATATTGGCTAAGAGAAATCCACGGCAGGAATACAACAAATAAAGTGTCTATTGTAATATATAATACAGTCATTGTATTTTTGGCCTGAGTGGCTGCACAATGCCACGTCAGTTTTAATTGCTCTCTCTTACTCAAATGCCCGTAGGAAAAGCGTCTTGTTCCTGTAAAACTAAGGGTCTGTCTTTGAGATACAAAGTCTCCTATCTGTGATTTACTTGGCTTCCTTCAATAAAAAGCTGTGAGTAATGATTATGGTTTCCTTTGAATATTCATGCAAGAAGTGAGAAAACTGTGTTTAAAAAAGCAAACAAATCATTAAATCTTCCCCAAAACAAACTTGATTTTTAAAGAGACTCAGAGCCAAAATTATCTCTGGTTTACACTTGCCTCTAGCATTTCAGTAAGCATTTGTGAGTTCAAGCCAGATCAAACCAAATCTCTAGAAGAATATATTGCTTTTTCTAGGGACAAGACTATAAAATGAAGTTGTATGTTGCCAGGAATTTGCCTTCAATGGAAATTATTCCATTATTTCATCAAAAGACCTTTTTTTCTCTGAAAGTAACATTTTCCATGTTGTCATTCAGAAAAAAAAAAAAATCTTTGTTGTCTCATGTGTAGTCTGTGGCTTATAACATGCAGGAGGTCAGACTAAATCCTTCCATAATCCTTCTGAGCTTTAGTCCATGAACTTTTTTTTTTTTCTGTTTCCTATACAGAATTTCCGTTTTAAGAGAAGAGCAATGCTTAGATAAGAAAGCAGTTTTAAAAAATTCCCAGCAAGCTAGGAGAAGAAGTCTCTGCTAATGCCTTAAAGGCAAATAGCAATGGATTTAGGAAGGAATTTGTTACATCTGTCTAAAGGCATCTGAAATTTAGGAATCTGGGCTAAACCAGTCTCCTAGGAACCTGGTATTGCCAGCAGAGTGAACAGCACTGACGCCAGCAAGGAAATTACCTCATTCCAAACAAGGTCTCCCAGACAGGTGGGCTGAATTGTTTTCGGGAAGGACTGACTCTGAGAAGTCAAAATGACTCAATTCAGCAATACCTGACTCTAAGTAACATCAGATTAGACAAATGTGATCTTTGAGGTTGGGGGTAGCTTCTCTTGGTTGTATACGGTTGTCACTGAGCCATCTAAGGAATTGTTAGAAGAAATGAAAGAGGGTTAATATGTTTGGGGGGGATTTTTATAAAGAAGTTACTTAGAGAGTGCTGGCAATGCTGGTAATGAGCTTCAGGGTAGGCAGAGCACATGAATATACAGATGATGCAAGTAAGGGCAAGCCACAGCACATGCACAGTATGGAGCTGTGATGTTGTTGTAAATTATATCCAAACCCTAGATTAATCTAAGAATAAAGAAATAAAACACGAATTTATCAATCGATTGTTACATTAAAAAAGTCCCTCCGACCTTTGCTTTTCTTTCCTCTTCTGCTTTTGCAGAGGTGAGGAATTATTTTTTACTCCAGAAGACACTATAGCTTGGACAGGCTTGCAAAAACTCAGTAACACCTAATAATGTCTGAAAAGTTGCAGCATCTACCTTTTTAGACTTTGGCACATAGTGCTGTGTCCCTCTTTCTTTGGGCATTCAGTTACTGTTCTGTTCAATAATCTGTTTAAGAATCAAATAGGCCAAATTACCATTCCCGTGCACCTTATGTAGTCACTTTAATCAAATCAAAGGGAATTTGCACATAATTGGTTTTCACAGGCTTTGAAAAGCTCAGCTGATTTTTAAAATGGATATTTCTCATATGACTTTACACTGTTCCAAAAGAAAAGGAATAAAAACTTACATTCTTTCCATAGGGGAAAGAAGAAAACAAAAAAATAGGTAAAACAGATTTTCTCTCTGAATACCAGACATCCTTTAATTCAGGGTAAAAAGAAGCAAAAATTTTTTTTAAATCTCAGATTTTGTTTTTGTACAATATCCAGGACATGACCAATGCTCCATTCTCCACTTACATAAAAAACTGTTCAGTGGAAAGAGAAAGTATGTCTTTGGTAAGCCTGGCAGTCTGCTAGTCCCATATATACTCTATCAACAGGAAAAGTACCTGTTTTACAGGGACATCCCCACAAGTATGACTGTTCTAATTCATTCACATAGCTGATCTGTTTTCATACTGTTTGCAATAGTCTGAATTACTATAGAGCCTCTGTGGATTTACCCAAACACATTGTTTCATGCAATGAACTCAGATCTCCTATCACAAACATCCATGTGAAAAGTAGACTGTAAGCATGAAGCACTGCATCTCATTTCATCTGCTGACACTAAACGTGTAACTAAATTTACAATAAAGTTTACTCTGGCATGCACACGTACTCGGTTTTTGAAGCCCTGTGGTGCAATTTTGAGTAAAAACAAAAAAGCCAACCTTGAAGAAAAGAGGTTTAAAGGGGAGAAGCTTATGGGCCCACAGACAGGGATTTTACCAGCAGGATCCTCCGTTGGGTGGGCTGAATAAAGGTAACAGGCATTCTTTTCCCTTTACTAAGAGGTGCACTTTCATAACTTGTAAGGAAACTTGCTGAATAGTTTTGAGCATTGCACTGCTGTGTTTGTTTCAGCTCTGGAATGTAATTCGGATATTGTTCGAGAGTTTAAAAAGAAAAATAACAACAAACTTCAGAGCAAGTTCCTGCAAGCTCCATGAGCTCCTAGTGTACATATGAATGGGGAGGAACAATCTTCCTGCATGCCAGAGGAGAAGGGAAGCTTTTGATGGCAGGTCATTCAGCTATAGGGTGCCACAGGAATTAACTGTATCTTATGCAAGAGATAGCTTCCTCTGGTCTTAGCTGAAAGCTCCCACCCAGGGGGTCTGGCAGGAATCTCAGTAGCATTTCTATTTTGTTCAGCAGTATTTGGTTGACCAGTTCAAATGCACCTGTTTTCATAGAAACTGTTCTCTTTGTTCAGTGTACATTCCAGCACTGTGTTAAAAACCACCAAACATGGTCAAAAGGTCACTGCTTCTGTCTCAACATAGCTTGTGTTCCACTCTACAAACTGATTCAAAACTGCCATTTCTCTCGAGAGTGCTGCAGAGCATCTAGATAATAGTAAGGAAGCTGCTCATGATTGCATGGGAATACTGGGGAGGAGCAGTTTTCCAATCAGCTTTGCCATTATACCAGATGCAGAGTGCCTGGGATAACCAAACCTCAGCCCAGTCAGTAATTTATTGTCACATTATAATTATTCCTCAGGCGGCTTTTTTGGCTATCTGTTGACAAAGCCCCTGCTCTTCTCCAGAAATTTCTCAGCTGGTTTGATTTCATGCTGAGGGTTTGACAGATTTGTTTCCCCACACGCCCTCTTTCTCATGTCTGGACAAACCTGCCTTTGGTTTAATTACAAGCTGTTGGATATGCCCAGCCTCTATCATAGTGCTCCATGAGACACCAGCAGGCTCCATGTGGCTTTAATTGCAGTCAGCAGGAGTGGGAGCAAGCCTTTCCTGTAGCCAGTCAGGGTTTGGACGTGTTTTATCCCTCATTTCCTCTTCCCATGCTCTGCAGCTACAAAGAATTCCATAAGGCAATAGTTTTCACACCCAGCTCGGTGCTCAATGTGACAGCAGAGTTTGAAAATGCTGGAGTGAAGTTAAAAGCAAAAGACCTAATAACACAAATGACAGTGGCCAAACTGCTGTGCACAGAGACCCTGTATTTTCAGAGCTGCTTTGATAGCTCTGCCGTACGCAGAATTTCTCATGCACTGTGAATGAGTACGCTCCTGCCTGCTCTAAAAGATCTGTAAATCTCAGCCTCTCTCAAATGCTTGCTAAATTTTTGGCAACCTCTACTTTTCTCATACATTTCCCTGGCATCTGTCCAAGCTTTCCTGTGGCTGCTGCTGCAGGGTAGAGACCCCCTCTTTGTCTTTGCCTGCATCTACTTCTGTCTTCATGGTTTTGTTTGTGGCTGGCACGTTCCTGCAATCACAGTCTGCATCCATGTAATAAAAATAGTGACAACAACAGAGATTTGATCAAGATGGGCTGTTAATGGAATAAGCAAACATAATGAGCTTAGATCCACCTTGCTCCTTCAGTAAAATTTGCCCTTTGCCGGAATAACAATTCTGTGTTTCATACTCCTCCTGCACTGCATTTGGTGTGAGGTTTATATTCAAAGGAAAAAGGATCCAGCCACAGCCTGTTTGTAATAAGCTACTGAGAAGCTTCGGGAATCCCATTAATCATTGGGGCTTTTTTCCACATCTGCAGTGTCCTGATGACCCATGCCTCACCTATGGTATCTTCACTTGCTGCCGCCCTTCCACGGCAGTGAGGAAGAGGACGGAAATATCCAATAGCCCCATTTTGACAAACTGAGGGATCGAAAATCCCTTAAAATAAGCCTAAATATCCAAGTGAGCATGGTCTACCTCTGCACTGTTGCCAAGATCGCCTGTGTAAACACTAGACAGCCCCATCCGAGCTGGGAAAGAAGGGTTCGGGGCTTTTAATGAGTATCATGGCCATTCCTTCATGGGCAAACCCAACGCTTTCCCTACTTTGTAGGGAGCTCTTTGTATGTCTGCGTGGCACGGAGTCTTTTCCAGTGCATAATGGTATCCCTAAGTGGATGCCTGGTTGTTGTTCGTAAATTAAGGGTCTTTTGTTTTTCCACCGGGAATCTTGGAGTGTCGCACTGATTGTCTGTTATCTGTCAAGGCATCAGTCAGCAACCCAGCAACTCTCTGCTGGAGACTGCCCTGCTTTTACAATTAGCAATAAAAAGCTTTTGTCGCTGCACAATGATGCTTCTGAGGTCTGGTGCAGGGTTTTAGGAGGGTTTTCTTAATCAACAATAAGATAAAAAGCATACATTTTCTGTTTGCTTTAACAGTGAACTGGAAAAGAAAATATTTAGCTCAAAGACCAAGAAACTCTTCTACATGCTAGAGTAATTATACTGATGCAAATGAATAAGGTTTCTCCTTATTTCCTACATTTTCATGCATTGCCTCATCATCTCTAATAAATTTAATGTGAAATGTTTTGAAGTACATTTCCACAAGATACATGAATAACTGAAATTGTAATTTATGCCATGTTTAAAAGAAACTTAACCAGAACAAGATCAGCTTCCCTTCACTGTGTTATTTATACAAACAACTCTTTCAGAAAAAAATCAAGCACTTAAATAGACAAGCTATTAGGATACAATTAGGGTCACTTGATCCTTTTCCTAAGCAATATTAAAGCCCACACATACTAATCATGAATCAATCAGGGGACAGCAATGTTAATCCTAATTATGTGTAGCTTATTTGAGTACATTAAAAATGCAATTTAAGGCTACATCTGTCAGGACAGTTCTAGGTACATCACTAGTTCTTGTGCAGCATTAAGCCTTCTCATTTCTATCAGCTGTGGTCACAGTCTCTTGTATGCATAATATAGGTTATGCAGACAGTAACTCTGTCTTTAAAGAGCCTCTTATTTTGTGAAAGCTTAAATTTGTATTAGATGTGTGGGGCTGAGGAGGGGTTTGACAAAGAGTAGTAGATTTCATTTTCCTGTCCTCTCAATGCATTATATATGTGCCATGAAAAAAGTGTGTGTAGAGTGTGTGTACTGGGGGCATAAATAATGGGAAAAGATATAAAGAGCAAGACTGAGGAGAAGTAACAGGAAAATTTCATGAAGATATTGATAGTATATTACACCTCGTAAAAAGGATAAATGCTAGGGAAGTGGGAAAGTGTAGAAGAGGAAAGGCATAGTTTAATTTACAAGGTAGAACCTGAGAAATAAAAAAAAAAACCCATCACACCTTTTTTTTTTTTTTTTTAACTTTCATAATCACCTACAAAAGCAGCAGCAACCCAAAAAAATTTACACAAAACAATCCTTGAAAATCTGATTTTGCATCCTCTGGGAGATGATTTACACATCATCTAGGAGACCGGTATAATAATATGAACTCTACTGACTGAAACCATTAAAAAATCATGAAAGTACTACACAGAAATATAGCTTATTGAGCAATTTTAAAACTGTTATACATACCAGCTGCAAAGTTCTTCAAGACGTCTGTCCATTTTAATCTGTTCCAAATTCTGTCAAAAATCTGTTGTATTCTGTGTGATAGTAACAGAAACTCAAGTGAGCAAGAAAAGTGGTAGAATGCACTCCAGTTATTCAAATATAAAACACTCTGTCAGGATTATAATGGGTTTCCAACAAATGCAGCAGCTGCAGTTTTTAAATCAGCTTGACAAGAAAAAAGCTTTTATTAAACATGGAAAGTCTCCTCTAGACAATATACTGCCCTTTCTGGGCAAGAGGCATCAGTCATTTTTAGCTTAGAACAGTTGTATGTACATATATATATATATATGTACAGACACATGTATGAGGTCTGCATTTTAGCACTTACTATTTATTGACCTCCCCCCCCCAAATTTGTATGAGACTATTCATAGTTTTCAGTGTATTTGTATATGTAAGGCAAGTTAATAGACACAAAGTAAATTTTGTTTATTTACACAAAGTTTGTTCTCCCCATGTAGTAGACATGGGGCATTTGATGTAATTACAAAGAAAAACAGAATGTTTAGAGCATTCAGACTGTACATAACAAAATCTTTGTTTCAATGAGGCTGCATATGAATTTGGTTTATTACATTTTGCCTCTACTATTTGAATATATAAGTAAGATAAATAAGATTTTTCCTACATAGTCTCTAGTAACTTTCAGTCATGCATTATATGTGCTATTAATAGTCAGATTTCCTATAAAATGTACTCCCTGAAGAATATCCTTTGTAATTACATTTCAGCAAAACTTACCCAAGCCAAGAATTCTATCATTAAATTAATTTCCAGCTTGAAAAGAAAACACTTGATCTGCCTCAGGAAAAGACATGCAAAAAACCCCAACTAAGTATCAGTATGCCAGTTTCAGGGAGCAGAGGACCTGGCCTTTGAGGGTTAATGCTTAAAGGGAAGCAGCCATTCCTCAGCCCTCACATGCAATCTGTACCTATGACCACCTTCACCTGTTTTTCCCCACCAGTCCTTACCTATCCTTACCTATTTCTTTTCATTTTTCCAAGATTCACATTCCCCCTACCTGACCCATCACTAGCATGCATTCCTACATGGGAAACCATTTTTGTGTGTTGTAAGTATTACCCTTAAGCACCTTGGGGTACACCACTACTGCCAGCTAAGTGTGGGAAGCTGCTCTGCAAATTGGCCTCTTTTACTGCCCCCGCTGAAGATCTCCAAGGCTTCACTCAGCAGGATGGCTCAACTGGCTTCAGCCCTCCCTTTCATGGGTGTAGGATGCAAAAGTGCAGTCCCTGTTTTACTCACATGGTGTGGCAAGGGCACATCCACTTGAATTTCCATGTGCTTTGACAGTAAATACACCAAGGTCTACTTTTCCTACAAGCAATGTGGATCCTCTGAGCAGAAGCTGCAGAATCAGAGAGGCTCTCAGCAATTTTAGACTTGCTTTCCATGTCTTGGTGCGAAAGTTAGATGAGTGTTTCAGGCCCTTTTAGGATGCCTGCAAGTAGAGGAGGATTATATTGATAACAAGTGCTGATGAAGCAGAGATGCGATGGCCAGGCTCTTTACCTTGTATTGATCAGCTTTAGGTAATTTAATGATGATGTGGAAGTGTAACTGTGCCAGGGCTGACTTTGCAGCTGGGATTGCCCGTGCATTTTTTACAAAGAAGAACTACCTGAGGCTTCTAGTAAATTATTAACTCATAAACGAAAAGCAGTTTTTGAAGTAGGAAGGGATGTTGTTGTCACACCTTTTGAAAGGAAGCCATTAGGCGGTTGAAAGGAAATAGGTAAGGGCCAGAACAGCAGATTTTTAGTTTTGACTTAGCCTATTAAGAGATCACTGTGCTTGTTAAACTACACAGGACTTCTGAATTTAGAATTAACTACTTCAGTTGATTAATAGGATATTAAATTCACAGTCCTCTCTTTTTACTTCTTTTTTTTTTCTTTTTAGTCTAGTGTAGCAAGACACCTGTGCTAAGGTTGTCCTGAGGGTCACAGGAGACTATTGTCTAAGTTCTGTCCTTCAGAAATACCTCTCCCAGATCAATCAGATGTTTTTCTTCTGTAAACAAATAACCTCACTTATTTTCCATTTCCTGGCTGTAGTCCTCCTTCTGAAATTCTGCTGTCTGAGGTTACCCCTGAAGCCAGAGTTTTGGAGAAAGCTACACTCTGATTTGCCAGTGAAATACTGACTGTGAAGAAGAGGTGTCTGAGAAATGTGCAGCATAGGTGGGGTGCTGCTGCTGCATCTCAGCCCTTCCTTGCAACCTGCAACCCACCCATGCCATAGACTGCCCTTTTTTCAATCAAGTCCTGAAATAAATTGAGCTATGAAGTTTGCTTGATCAAATATGCCCCACGGTGTTTCTGTGTTGCCTCTCCTCCCAGCTCCTCCACATTCTGCTCCAGAGGGTGCTCAGCCCCGGGGCAAAGACCAATCATTGTTTGTTTCAGTTAATTTAATTCCCTGAACCGCTCTGTTCTTGGCCAAGGTGAGCACTGTCACTCCCAGGTGCTCGGATATTCTGGAGTGTTTCTCCTCCCTTCTCTGAGCTGAAAGTACTTCTCTGTCATTGAAGTCACAAAGAAATTTAGCTAAAGTAAGTGCATTACAACAGAAATTCTGTTTTGATAAGCTGGCATTTTCCAGTGGGAAAAAAAAATTGTCATCATCACTTGTGGTGAGAAGAGGACCTGCTAAATGCAAGTATAGGCAAAACTACTGTAGTAGTGCACAAGATAACTTCATTTCTCTGCTCTTCCTTGGCATTCATACCATCCCTTGATCCTGATTGCAGGATTGAGGCTGTGCTGGGATCTATAGAAACTATTTTATCTGGTTTGATCATAGTTTTCTTGCTTAAGGCAGTAATTATGTTTGGACAGATGATTCTTCTGACTGTACTTAAATTGAGTACACTCAGTTGCTTTTCAGATGGTTTGGTCACTCGGAGGAAGTGTGCAACATATTTCCCAACAGTACTGTGCTTCCCTTGCATCCTGTCTCATTAATGGAGTGGTCTGTGGGTTTTTGAAAAGCTCCTATCCTCAAGAACACCTACAATTAAAATGTTTGATTTTGTGCTTATTTTTAATAATGCGTCCTGTGATGACCCAGATATGTGCAAATACTCCAGCCATCACTGACCACAGGTAGCTCTCATATTCCTCCTTGGGAGGCTCAGGACGAGGAGAAAACCATGAAGCAATTCTTGCAATTTATAGCAGAAGATAATGTCCCTGGCACGTCCTATGAGACTGTAGCCTGTTATTAAGATATTACAAAGATGAGATATGTTCTTGATATATTCAGACTACCTTCAATAATAGCCTCAGACCTTGAAAAGTCTGTGAGCTGCACCCAGAGACCTTACTGGGAGGGAGCACAGCAGCTATGGTCTGTGGAGACACTTCTTTATTCTGGGGGATTTATGTGTTTAATATTTACTTATTTTCCTGTTTGTTTGTTGGTTTGGTTTTTTTTTCTTTCTGCTACTAATACTTAGTGAGTGGAAATGGAAGTTGCCTCCTTCTACTCTTCATTTAAACAACAGTGGTATTAGTCCTCTACATCTCAAATCAACCTACCAGCCCAGTGTGATATTGAATATATAAACTGGATAACTTATCTTTCCTATAACAATACAGCTTTTAAAGGAAGAATGTTCCTTCTTATATTTTTCTCTCTCTCTGTACAGACAAGATGCAGAGGAGCAAAGACTGAACAGTGTAAGGCTTCATGATAGTAAAAGTGTGTGTGTGTGTGTGTGTGTGTGTGTGTAATTTGAAGTTATTTACAGAGTGATGTCACAGGAGCACAGGAGTGGGGCAGTATTCACTGGACTCAAAGTCCAGTTCCTGGCTATTGCAGCTATATCACCACATCATCCCCTAGTGCTGTGCAATGTTTCCCCTGCTTCTTCCACACAAAGCTGTTCCCCCTGGGTACCTCCTTATCACTACTTACCTGGTTTGTACATACATGTCCTTGTGTCAATATTGCCCTTTTGTTTAAAGGCTTAGAGGGATTATATCTAGGATTTGGTCAGTCTCTCAGGTTTCTTTGAAAAAAAAGATGACTGTGAAAGTCTTATTAAAAATAGCCTGGATCAATCACATGATTATCTTTTAAAGCACACATGGAAGGAGACTTTCCTGAATCAATGATAAACTCCTATATGGCTACAAGAGTTTTTAAGATCCCATTTGTGGTCAGGTCAGATTATATCCTGCATACTAAGTTAATATTTTATATAAACCTGCACAAGGTCAGTATTTCTGCTGTTACATATGTGCTTTTTTCTCCTCTTCCTCCCCTTTTTTCTCTTCCCCTCTTTCAAAGCAAGTCAATAACAAGGAAAGGAGGAAGGGCTTTAAGACATTTTCCTTTTTTTATATCCCTATGCTGCTCTATAGCAGAGACTTTACAGGAGAGGCTCAGGTTTCCTGACACCAGCAAGTGGATGCCCTGTGTTGTTGGGGCTGTGTGAGGCAGCCACGATTTGCTCTTGCATGGTCCCTTGTCACTGGTGTCTGCATTTTCATCAGTGAGCCAAGCAGGGCCAGGGCACTGGCTCAGGCAGTGGTGTGTGCATATCCCAGCTAGGCTTGGTCTCATGCTGGTCAGCCTCTCCCAGAAAAGGGATGGACTCGTTTTGGGGAGGCAGGATGGGCCAGAGTCTGCTCCAAACAGAAAATTTAGATCTGAAAAACCTTTTATGGGTAGAAGAGTTTAGCCATATGGCCGCAAAGCCATGTGCCCTTTTTCTGGTCTGTTTAATTCACCTTTGAACTATAGGTACTACGTTCAACTAAGTCAACATTCGTTCCATCAGCTAAAAAAGTAATTCTTTCCTCATTTATGGCCAAAGTTTTGAAAACAGCTGCCTGATTCCACAGCTGTGTCTGTGGATGCCAGCAATGTGTTTAGTGCTTGGACACATCACTTTTGCAGCCCTCTGAGTTTTGGAAAGCATGAAACTGCCCTGAAAGGTTAATTTGTGGTTACCACTGTCTAATTGCAGGCACAGATGTGAAACACCAATTTGCAAAGCTTTTCTCAGGGGTCAGTCTGGAGTGTGCTGCCTTCTTTTGCTACATAAACCTGCAGAAAAAAACAAAGCAGGCTACATTACTGTGTTGAGGGTGCAGCAGTGAGTAGATAGGTCAGAGGCAAATTTAAAACAACAGTGAGCCGTGAACACCCTAAGCCAAAATTGTTCTTCACATCACTGCAAACAGCATAAAATCACTCTTCATTCTTTTTCTACATAATAATGTTCATGCTCTTTTAAAGTAGATATATACTAAGAGAAACTCATCTGAAATATGACTACAATTTGTTGGCTCTGTTCTTCTGTTCCACTTTATTTAGAACCACTCAAAGCTTATAAAATTGTGGCTGAAATCCTTAGTTGGATGTTCATTACATCGCATCATTCATGCACATGAATTCTTGGTACACAGTCATGGTGGTATAGATTTCAGCTGCTTTATATTCTCATCTTCTTCCATTGATCCCTCCACACTGCTGAATTCTGCTGTTAGTTGCACACAATGATAACTTGTGCTTGTTCTAGTGAAATCAGTCATGCTAACATTTTAACAGTTTTCCCTTAGCTGCAACAAGATAGATCTTTATTTGAGAGATGAATCTTTTTGAAAACTTTCAGCTGCAAAGTTCTTTAGTACTTCACATTTAGAGAGTAGACAAGGTGAGCTAGAAGCTCACAAACTCATATTGTAATCTACCTTTCTAAAATTTTATTGCTGGTCTGCTTCGAATCAGAACTGCATCTGAAAGCCTTGCAAAGGTTTATGTGCAACATCTCGGTTTTGGGGGAGGTATTATCCTTCCTGTTTTAGAAAGAAAATGCCCTGGGTGTTTGGATGGCAGAAGTTTCACTGTGTCTACACTACAAAACAGATTGATGCTGTGGAGTTGCATTCATTTAGCTGCATGCCCTCGTTTAATAACCCGTGATTCAGCTGGGATGTGACCTCAGCAGCATCCTAACAGGACCACTACAGCTTCAGGGTTATGGAGGCTTCCATCTGCCAGAAAAGATTCCTTATAAATACAACTTTTGTGTCCCTTTAAGATCAGGGCTGTTGTTATGGACTGAGAGTGTAACAAGACACGGAGAAGGATGTGAGGGCCAGCTCAGGCAGTGGCAGGAGACAACTCTTCCATTTGTGCATAAGTAGGGATAAGGTTGGCTGCAGACAGCCAGAATATCAAAGCAGAGCTTAATATATTCAGTAATCCACAAACTGACCTTCTATTTGTCATCAAAGTGAAAAGCATGTGAGTATCATGGGAGCAGAGCTTTGAGTTAAAATTACAACAGAGTGAAAGCAGCCAGGAATGAAGTTGTGGCATTGCTCAGCTCAGAAACTCATGAAACTGCTCAGCTTGCTGGCAACAGAGAACAGCTCAGAGGCTGGCAAACTCCTAAAGATCCTGCTCTCCACTGTCCCATCACCTCAGATCCCTGTCCTTCCTGCCTGAATGAAGGCTTGAGCCGGTGCCCTGCAGAACACAGAGCAAACACAGCTTCACAGAGCGCTGGTGCAGAAATCCAGGCTGCCTGTGCTTCATCCTTTGCCAGTAAGACGCCAAGGACCCCAAGCACTCAATGACCATCTAAAAGTCAGTCAGTAAAATGAGTATGGTTTGTTTAAATTCAACTTGCAGGCAGACATATATTAATGTAGATTTTATACTCAAGACTGTTCACAGTTGAATTTCCTTACTGAGAGATTCTCACTGTGAATTGCCTGCAGCATTACTCACTTAATTTCTACCAGCTCAGACACACTGCAGGATTCAAAGTCAAAAACACAGCTGTAGGAATGGCCACCACTGGCTGTTGGAAAAGCTTCTGCATATGCAATCCATTCACAGACTACCAGTGAGAAAATAAGAGTAAAATTCGTAATTTCTGGTGAGGAGAATGTGCTTTACAGCAATTTAAAAGAGTCCCAGTTAATGCTGCTGCTGGGGAAGCAGCAAGATCATTGGCTCTGCATTGTTTAGCATGGCATGGGCTTGGGACCCTATGCATG